>JAAAWM010011135.1:0-63653 GCA_036873465.1 Thinopyrum obtusiflorum
ATGGCACCCCCAAGATAATCCAAGGACACCAATAAGTCAAAGCTTGCGGATGCCCCGGAAGGTATCCCCTCTTTCGTCCACTTCCATCGGTAATTTACTTGGAACTATATTTTTATTCACCAACATGATATGTGTTTTGCTTGGAGCGTCTAGTATTATTTGTGTATTTGTGTCTTAGTATGCCACAATCATCCTTGCTGTACACACCTTTTGAGAGAGCCATACATGAATTAAAATTTGATAGAATACTAGTGCTTCACTTATATCTTTTGAGCTAAGTAGTTTTGCTCTATGTGCTTCACTTATATCTTTTGAGCATTATAATTTTGCTCTATGTGCTTCACTTAGATCTTTTAGAGCACGGTGGTGGATTCATTTTAAAGAAACTATTGATCTCTCATGCTTCACTTAAATTATTTTGAGAGTCTCCTAATAGCATGGTAATTTGCTTAATAATAATATGCTTGGTATTCAAGATTTGTGAAACTTTCTTTTGAGTGTGTTGAATACTAAGAAAAGATTGAAGCATGATAACTGTTTTGAGATATGGAGGTGATAATATTAAAGTCATGCTAGTTGAGTGGTTGTGAATTTAAAGAATACTTGTGTGTAAAGTTTGTGATTCCCGTAGCATGCACGTATGGTGAACCGTTATGTGATGAAGTCGGAGCATGATTTATTTATTGATTGTCTTCCTTATGAGTGGCGGTCGGGGACGAGCGATGGTCTTTTCCTACCAATCTATCCCCCTAGGAGCATGCGCGTAATACTTTGCTTTAATAACTTCTAGACTTTTGCAATAAGTATATGAGTTCTTTATGACTAATGTTGAGTCCATGGATGGGGGGGGGGGGGGGGGGGGGGGGGGGGGGGGGGGGGGGGGGGGGGGGGGGGGGGGGGGGGGGGGGGGGGGGGGGGGGGGGGGGGGGGGGGGGGGGGGGGGGGGGGGGGGGGGGGGGGGGGGGGGGGGGGGGGGGGGGGGGGGGGGGGGGGGGGGGGGGGGGGGGGGGGGGGGGGGGGGGGGGGGGGGGGGGGGGGGGGGGGGGGGGGGGGGGGGGGGGGGGGGGGGGGGGGGGGGGGGGGGGGGGGGGGGGGGGGGGGGGGGGGGGGGGGGGGGGGGGGGGGGGGGGGGGGGGGGGGGGGGGGGGGGGGGGGGGGGGGGGGGGGGGGGGGGGGGGGGGGGGGGGGGGGGGGGGGGGGGGGGAAAATCTACCAAAATAGGACGACCTAGATAATTTGTTTATTGATCTACTTCAATTAGAATCAGTATTTTATCACGTTCTGGTGATTTTTAACAATTGTTTTCGTGAACAGAAAGTTTCTGTAATTTTCAGCAAGATCAAATAACTATCATCCAAGAAGATCCTATAGGTTTCACTTGGCACAAACACTAATTAAAACACAAAAACAAATCTAACCAGAGGCTAGATCAAATATTTATTCCTAAACAGGAGCAAAAAGCAAAAAACTAAAATAAAATTGGGTTGCCTCCCAACAAGCGCTGTCGTTTAACGCCCCTAGCTAGGCATAAAAGCGAGGATAGATCTAGGTATTGCCATCTTTGGTAGGCAATCCATAAGTGGCTCTCATAATAGATTCATAAGGTAATTTTATTTTCTTTCTAGGAAAGTGTTCCATACCTTTCCTTAACGGAAATTGGAATCTAATATTTCCTTCCTTCATATCAATAATTGCACCAATCGTTCTAAGGAAAGGTCTACCAAAAATAATAGGACATGAAGATTGCAATCTATATCAAGAACAATGAAATCTACGGGCACATAGTTCCTATTTGCAACAATAAGAACATTATTAATTCTTCCCATAGGTTTCTTAATAGTGGAATCCGCAAGATGCAAGTTTAAAGAGCAATCATCTAATTCACGGAAACCTAGCAAATCACACAAAGTTTTTGGAATCGTGGAAACACTAGCACCCAAATCACACAAAGCATACCATTCATGATCTTTAATTTTAATTTTAATAGTAGGTTCCCACTCATCATAAAGGGGGGGGGGGGGGGGGGGGGGGGGGGGGGGGGGGGGGGGGGGGGGGGGGGGGGGGGGGGGGGGGGGGGGGGGGGGGGGGGGGGGGGGGGGGGGGGGGGGGGGGGGGGGGGGGGGGGGGGGGGGGGGGGGGGGGGGGGGGGGGGGGGGGGGGGGGGGGGGGGGGGGGGGGGGGGGGGGGGGGGGGGGGGGGGGGGGGGGGGGGGGGGGGGGGGGGGGGGGGGGGGGGGGGGGGGGGGGGGGGGGGGGGGGGGGGGGGGGGGGGGGGGGGGGGGGGGGGGGGGGGGGGGGGGGGGGGGGTCTAACTAAAGTTGACTCATCTCCAGTCCCATCATTATCAAGATTCATATTGAAAAACAAAGATTTAATAGGGGACACATCAATAACTTTTAGATCTTCATCTTTATTCCCATAAAAATTAGAAGAACACGCTTTTACAAAGCAATCTTTCTTAGCACGCATCCTAGCTATTCTTTCTTTGCACTCATCAATGGAAATTCTCATGGCTTTGAGAGACTCATTGATATCATGCTTAGGTGGAATAGATCTAAGTTTCAAAGAATCAACATCAAGAGAAATTCTATCCACGTTCCTAGCCAATTCATCAATCTTAGGCAATTTTTCTTCAAGCAAAGCATTGAAATTCTTTTGTGAAATCATAAATTCTTTAACACTAGTCTCAAAATTAGAGGGCATCTTATTAAAATTTCCATAAGAATTGTTGTAGGAATTACCATAATTATTAGAGGAATTACTAGGATACGGCCTAGGATTAAAGTTTTCTCTATAAGCATTGTTACCAAAATTGTTCCTACCAACAAAGTTCACATCCATAAATTCATTATTATTCTCAATCAAAGTAGACAAAGGCATATCATTAGGATCGGAAGAAACACTCTTATTAGCAAACAATTTTATAAGTTCATCCATCTTTCCACTCAAAACATTGATTTCTTCAATTGCATGAACCTTTTTACTAGTAGATCTTTCGGTATGCCATTGAGAATAATTAACCATAATATTATCTAGGAGTTTAGTAGCTTCCCCGGGGGGGGGGGGGGGGGGGGGGGGGGGGGGGGGGGGGGGGGGGGGGGGGGGGGGGGGGGGGGGGGGGGGGGGGGGGGGGGGGGGGGGGGGGGGGGGGGGGGGGGGGGGGGGGGGGGGGGGGGGGGGGGGGGGGGGGGGGGGGGGGGGGGGGGGGGGGGGGGGGGGGGGGGGGGGGGGGGGGGGGGGGGGGGGGGGGGGGGGGGGGGGGGGGGGGGGGGGGGGGGGGGGGGGGGGGGGGGGGGGGGGGGGGGGGGGGGGGGGGGGGGGGGGGGGGGGGGGGGGGGGGGGGGGGGGGGGGGGGGGGGGGGGGGGGGGGGGGGGGGGGGGGGGGGGGGGGGGGGGGGGGGGGGGGGGGGGGGGGGGGGGGGGGGGGGGGGGGGGGGGGGGGGGGGGGGGGGGGGGGGGGGGGGGGGGGGGGGGGGGGGGGGGGGGGGGGGGGGGGGGGGGGGGGGGGGGGGGGGGGGGGGGGGGGGGGGGGGGGGGGGGGGGGGGGGGGGGGGGGGGGGGGGGGGGGGGGGGGGGGGGGGGGGGGGGGGGGGGGGGGGGGGGGGGGGGGGGGGGGGGGGGGGGGGGGGGGGGGGGGGGGGGGGGGGGGGGGGGGGGGGGGGGGGGGGGGGGGGGGGGGGGGGGGGGGGGGGGGGGGGGGGGGGGGGGGGGGGGGGGGGGGGGGGGGGGGGGGGGGGGGGGGGGGGGGGGGGGGGGGGGGGGGGGGGGGGGGGGGGGGGGGGGGGGGGGGGGGGGGGGGGGGGGGGGGGGGGGGGGGGGGGGGGGGGGGGGGGGGGGGGGGGGGGGGGGGGGGGGGGGGGGGGGGGGGGGGGGGGGGGGGGGGGGGGGGGGGGGGGGGGGGGGGGGGGGGGGGGGGGGGGGGGGGGGGGGGGGGGGGGGGGGGGGGGGGGGGGGGGGGGGGGGGGGGGGGGGGGGGGGGGGGGGGGGGGGGGGGGGGGGGGGGGGGGGGGGGGGGGGGGGGGGGGGGGGGGGGGGGGGGGGGGGGGGGGGGGGGGGGGGGGGGGGGGGGGGGGGGGGGGGGGGGGGGGGGGGGGGGGGGGGGGGGGGGGGGGGGGGGGGGGGGGGGGGGGGGGGGGGGGGGGGGGGGGGGGGGGGGGGGGGGGGGGGGGGGGGGGGGGGGGGGGGGGGGGGGGGGGGGGGGGGGGGGGGGGGGGGGGGGGGGGGGGGGGGGGGGGGGGGGGGGGGGGGGGGGGGGGGGGGGGGGGGGGGGGGGGGGGGGGGGGGGGGGGGGGGGGGGGGGGGGGGGGGGGGGGGGGGGGGGGGGGGGGGGGGGGGGGGGGGGGAGGGGATGCCATCCGGGGCATCCCCAAGCTTAGATGCTTGGTTGTCCTTTAATATTACCTTGGGGTGCCTTGGGCATCCCCAAGCTTAGGCTCCTGCCACTCCTTATTCCATAGTCCATCAAATATTTATCCAAAATTTGAAAACTTCACAACACAAAACTCAACAGAAAACTCATGAGATCTGTCAGTATAATAAAATAAATCACCACTCTAGGTACTGTTGTGAACTCATTCTAAATTTATATTGGTGTAATATCTACTTTATTACAACTTCTCCATGGTTCATACCCCCCGATACTACCCATAGATTCATCAAAATAAGCAAACAACACATAGAAAATAGAATATGTCAAAAACAGAATAGTCTGTAGCAATATGAAAACTTCGTATACTTATGTAACTCCAAAAATTCTGAAAATTTAGGAAAATCTGGGAAATTTGTATATCAATCTTGTGTAAAAAAAATAAGATCAAAATCATGCTTCTGTGATTTTGTAAAATTCCGGCAATGAGCGCAAAAGTTTCTGTTTTTCAGCAAGATCAAATCAATTATCACCGTAGACCATCCCAAAGGTCTTGTTTGGCTCAAACATAAATTAAAACACCAAAACACAATTGTTACAGAGTTAATAATGTGTATTTATTGAAAAACAGAACCAAAAACAAAAAACACAAAAATAAAATTGGGTTGCCTCCCAACAAGCGCTATTGTTTAACGACCCTAGCTAGGCATAAAACATAGATCTAGGTATTGTCATCTTTGGTGTGCAATCCATAAGTAGCCCTCATAATAGATTATATGGAAACTTAATTTTCTTTCTTGGAAAGTGTTCCATGCCCTTCCTTAACGGAAATTAAAATCTAATGTTTCCTTCTTTCATATCAATAATTGCGCCAATTGTTCTAATGAAAGGTCTACCAAGAATAATAGTACATGTAGGGTTGCAATCTATGTCAAGCACAATAAAACCTATGGGCACATAATTCCTATTTGCAACAATAAAAACATTATTAATTCTTCCCATAGGTTTCTTAATAGTGGAATCTGCTAGATGCAAATTTAAAGAACAATCATCAAATTCACGGAAACCTAGCACATCACATGAAGTTTTTGGAATCGTGGAAACGGTAGCACCCAAATCACACAAAGCATGGCACTCATAATCCTTAATTTCAATCTTACTAGTAGGTTCCCACTCATCATAAAGCTTTCTAGGAATAGAAACTTCCAACTCAAGTTTTTCTTCAAAAGATTTCATCCCCCCCCCCCCCCCCCCCCCCCCCCCCCCCCCCCCCCCCCCCCCCCCCCCCCCCCCCCCCCCCCCCCCCCCCCCCCCCCCCCCCCCCCCCCCCCCCCCCCCCCCCCCCCCCCCCCCCCCCCCCCCCCCCCCCCCCCCCCCCCCTCAACGATATGTTTAGTAAAAGCTTTATTTTGATTGTAAGCATGAGGAGAATTTAACATGGATTGAAACAAGGAGATACAATCTATCAAATAACAGTTATCATAATTAAAATCCTTGAAATCCAAAAGAGTGGGTTCAACGCTACTTAAAGTTTTGACCTCTCCAATCCCACTTTTATCAATTTTTGCATTAAGATCTATAAATTCCGACTCATTGGGACGCCTTCTAGCTAAAGTTGACTCATCTCCAGTCCCATCTTTATCAATATTTATATTAGAAAAAAAGATTCAATAGGAGTCACACCAATCACTTTAAGATCTTCATCATTATTTTCGCAAAAACTAGAAGAACACGCTTTTACAAACCAATCTCGCTTAGCACGCATCCTAGCGGTTCTTTCTTTACACTCATCAATAGAAATTTTAATAGCTTTCAGAGATTCATTAATATCATGCTTGTGTGGAATATATCTAATTTTTAAAGAATCAATCTCAAGAGAAATTCTATCAACGTTCCTAGCCAAATCATCAATCTTGAGCATTTTTTCTTCAACCATAGCATTGAAAACTTTTTGGGAATTAATGAAATCTTTAATATTGTTCTCAAGATCAGAGGGTATTATATTATAATTTTCATAGGAATTGTTTTAGGAATTACCATAATTATTAGAGCAATTACTAGGAAACGACCTAGGGTTGAAATTACCTCTATACGTGTTATTACCAAAATTGTTCCTACCAACAAAATTCACATCCATGGATTCATTATTATTCTCAATCAAAGTGGACAAAGGCATATCATTAGGATCAATAGGAGCACTCTTACTAGCAATCAATTTTATAAGTTCATCCATCTTTCCACTCAACGTATTAATTTCTTCAATCGCATGCACTTTTTTACTAGTGGAAGATCTTTTGGTATGCCATTGAGAGTAATTTGCTATAATATTATCTAGGAGTTTAGTAGCTTCTCCTAATGTAATTTCCATAAAAGTACCACCCGCGGCAGAATCTAAAAGATTTCTAGATGCAAAATTCAATCCGGCATAAAAAATTTGTATGATCATCCATAAACTTAAACCATGAGTAGGGCAATTTATTATCATCATTTTCATCTCTCCCAAGATTGTGCAACATGTTCATGATCAAGTTGCTTAAAATTCATTATGTCGTTCCTAAGGGAGATGATTTTAGCGGGAGGAAATTACTTGGAAATAAAAGCATCTTTACACTTGTTCCATGAATCAATACTATTTTTAGGCAGAGACGAAAACCAAGTTTTAGCACGATCTCGTAGTGAGAATGGAAATAGCTTCAATTTAACAATATCATTATCCACATCTTTTTTCTTTTGCATATCACACAACTCAATGAAGGTATTTAGATGGGATGCGACATCTTCACTAGGAAGGCCGAAAAATTGATCTTTCATAGCAAGATTCAGCAAAGCAGCATTAATTTCATAACATTTCGCACTAGAGGTGGGAGCAATCGAAGTACTAATAAAATCATTATTATTAGTATTGAAAAAACACACAATTTGGTATTTTCTTGAGACATCGTGATGAAGCAAACAATCTAACACACAAACAAAAAAGCAAACGAAAAGACGAACGAAAGAAGGGCGAATAAAAAGGCAAATCTTTTTGTGTTTTTCTGAAAATGTTTTAGAAGTGGGGGAGAGGAAAACAAGAGGCAAATGGAAAATAAGGTAATGCAAGAGATGAGAGTTTATGATGGGTACTTGGTAGGCTTGATGTAGAACCTCCCGGGCAAGAAATTCTTCCTGCTACTTCTTGAGCTTGCGTTGGTTTTTTCCTTGAAGAGGAAAGGGTGATGCAGCAAAGTAGAGATAAGTATTTCCCCTAGTTTGAGAACCAAGATCAATCCAGTAGGAGGTACACGCAAGTCTCCAATCTATGCACCTGCACAAACAATCAAACACTTGCACCCAACGCGATAAAGGGGTTGTCAATCCCTTCACGGTCACTTGCAAGTATGAGATCTGATAGAGATAGATATAAAAGATTACTCAAAGGTAAAACAAAATAAAAGTAAATAAATTGTAGCAAGGTATTTTGGGGTTTTTGGTTTAATAGATCTGAAAATATATGATGGATAATAGACCCGGGGGCCATAGGTTTCACTAGAGGCTTCTCTCTTGAAAGAAAATAATACGGTGGGTGAACAAATTACGGTCGAGCAATTGATAGAAAAGCACAAAGTTATGACTATATCCAAGGCAATGATTATGAATATGGCATCACGTCCGTGTCAAGTAGACCGAATCTACTACTATTACTCCACACATCGACCGCTATTCAACATGCATCTAGAGTATTAAGTTCATAAGAACGGAGTAACGCCTTAAGTAAGATGACATGATGTAGAGGGATAAACTCAAGCAATATGATGAAAACCCCATCTTTTTACCCTTGATGGAAACAATACAATACGTGCCTTGCTACCCCTACTATGTCACTGGGTGAGGACACCGCAAGATTGAACCCAAAATCAAGCACCTCTCCCATTGCAAGAAAAACCAATCTAGTTGGCCAAACCAAACCGATAATTCAAAGAGAAATACAAAGATATCAAATCATGCATATAAGAATTCAGAAGAGACTCAAATAATATAAATAGATAATCTGATCATAAATCCACAATTCATCGGATCTCGACAAACACACCGCAAAAGAATATTACATCGGATAGATCTCCAAGAACATCGAGGAGAACATTGTATTGACGATCAAAGAGAGAGAAAAAGCCATCTAGCTATGGACCCATACGTCTGTGGTAAACTACTCACGCTTCATCGGAAGGGCAATAGAGTTGATGTAGATGCCCTCCGTGATCAAATCCCCCTCAGGCAGGGTGCCGGAAAAGTCCCCAAGATGGGATCTCACAGGAACAAAGGCGTGTGGTGGCGGAAAAGTATTTTGGTGGACGCCTCTGGTGGTTTTGGAATATTTTAGAATTTATAGAGCTGAGATTGAGGTTGGTGGACTCCCGAGGGCCCACAAGCCTGGCCCCCCCTAGGGCGCGCCCTGAGGGCTTGTGGTTCCCTCGGGACTGTTCTGGCCCTCTCCCCAAGTCTTCTAGGTGTCTTCTGGTCCAAGAAAAATCATCGCAAAAGTTTTATTCCGTTTGGACTCCGTTTGATATTCCTTTTCTGTAAAACTCAAAAACAAGGAAAAAACAGAAACTGGCACTGGGCTCTAGGTTAATAGGGTAGTCCCAAAAAAATATAAAATAGCATATTAATGCATATAAAACATCCAAAATAGATAATATAATAGCATGGGACAATAAAAAATTATAGATACGTTGGAGACGTATCAACAACCAGGATGAAAATCCTTGTCCTGGCCATTAGTCGGACATGATGACTGCGGCACGAGATCGTGTACCCCTTCGTGAAGGCAATGCTGTGGAAGAAGTCAACTTAGTCATATGTGTTTTATTCATATCTTTGTAATGGTTCGAGCATGATTGTCTTTGTTATGTACTCTGCACCATAGTTAATGGTTAGTGTTCACAATGATGCAGAGGCTGGGGGTTCCAACCTCCTTTTCAAAAAAGAGAAAAAAATCACTTGACACATGCACCATGTTTGTTTTAAACTATGGGTCCATGATTGACTTTAAAACTTCACTTGAGACTAAATAACTCCTAATATCTTGGACAACAAAGGGAACAACAAAACAAAGCACACTACATGATAGGGCATACCTCCTTTCATGGAATAAGAAACTGAGAAGCGGTAAAAGGTGTCGATGCTCTTTGTCCATCAGAACTGGTAGTTGTCCACGTATAAAAGAGAAGAGGATAAAAAGTGAACTCCAAACCTGAAATATGAACATTTTTTCGATAAAGGTGTTATTTATTAATTCATAATGAAGAATCAAGATGATACAAACGCAATGGAAAAGCACCTGGCCTCTATACAACTAGGGTACACACAACAAACACCAACACGCACGCACACACAAAGGGTCATGCCGACAAAAAGCAAAGTCAAACAGGACAAAAGCTATGCCAGGAGAGAGAAATACAAAAAGAATAAAGAAAAAGAGCAGCATTGATCCTCGCCGATCAGTTGTTGACCCAACGAAGATGATGCAAGTGCGCATGATCTAAACATTGGTCCAGCAAAGTGACAGAAAACAGTGCACACACCAGACAAGCAGCCAGTGGCAAGAGCCGTTTGTGGAGCCAATACAAACGAAGTTGTCGGGCGAGAGAAGACAGAACCACCAAAATCTCACATTTGAGACATTTTGTTGGTCCCCTGCCTATGAAGCAAGTGTATGCCGATGGTAAATCCAGGATTGCCAATGTCCCCCAGACAGCACACCACAATCCGTCACTGCATCGCCATGGCATCAAACGACCATCATGAACTTCGTCGAGTAGCCACGGCATGGGCATTCGCACCATCAACACTACAACCGTGCACCACCTCCAGAAAGCCACACTATAGCAGAGAATCGCCGTTGGACACCGCCTCCATGCCTCAACCACAAACTAGAGAGAGAAGGAAGTGGCAGTTACAATGCAAACCTCCTACAAAACATGGGGCCCTACAACCAAGACCATCTCTAAAACGATGCCCCCAGGAGAGTACACGACACAGATGACGTTATCGTTCGATCCGAGGTAACCCGGACCTAGGGATTCCCTCTTGAGCAAAAGGGGATTGGAGGAGAGAAAGGCATCTTTGATGCCTAAATCGGGTAATAGCGCCCGCATGTCGCCTTCATCAGCTTTCGCTGATGTACTCACCACCCAAACATGAAACAAATAGAAACTTGTTGGGCTCCCAATCTATGTAGGGCGACAAAAATCTACTCATTTTGAGCCCCATTTTTATTCCTGGACATTATATGCTTTCTTAAATTCACGAAAAAGAAACAATCCAAAACGAATAAAAATATTGTTTTGTAAGGAATTTGACCCCTTTCTTCAAAATTTGAGAAAGTGAAAACAAATCCACCTGTCAAACAAACATCCCAGAAATATCCTGCCTAGACTAATCTAATCTTTAACTACTCCATCTGATCCAAATTAGTTTTGTCAATTAATTTGGATCGGATGTAGTAGTATATTTATATAGAGGGGTGATCTTTTGCTAGCAGAAGGCAACAGGTAGGTAAATAAATTTTACTAGCAAAAGGGCCCGTGTGTTGCACCGGGTATACAAAATAAATAAATGCTTAGAGAGTTGAGAAAAACTACCACTAAAAACAACATTGCAATTAACCAAATAGACAGAGAAAAACAAATTGTTCAAACAATTTTGGTTAAAAACAATTTTCAAACAATTAATACCTTTTCAGTTTGTAAATCTCGTACCATTCTCAAAAAACAAACTAATAATTAAGTAAACATGGATATGCTTTTACTTGATTTTCCACATGGCAAGTTGAAACGTTTTTTGTTGTTGAAATTGAAGTACAGTAATGATTAAAAGTACTGGGATAATATTTCCTAACAAAATTGATGAATTATTTCGATTAAAATGGTTAACAAAACAATGCAATTAGATCTCATTGTTGCATGCCTAAGGCTCAAACCCAAGAAAAACCATGCACCCATAGTGAAGAATAACCATGCAAATCATCAGCAAATTCATTCAAAAAAATTGATTGCATGTACTTCATTCAGAATTTGCAACCAAGAGTCAAATCGTGGGCGTAGGTAAGTTCCATAGCTTCAGAAATGAAACTAAATTGATGGTCATGGTTGGCTGTCAATTAGTGTCAGTGTTGGAGAACAATGATACAACTAACCAATGAGAAACAGACTTGCTACTTAAATTGCTTCCTGGTTAAAAGAATATATCCCTAGTTCTCAGATATAAAGATGGACATCAACATACACATCATGAGCCAATCTTAACCACCACTCGTAGTATTAATTAATTAATGAACTCGTATGTTTGTATATATAAAGGCCGCCTAGTAGAAATCTAAAAAGATCTTCAAGACCACACTCTCTAACCATAAGAGGGCCCTAAAGACAGGGATTCCAAACTAAGTTATTGGGAAGGGGCTAAGCAGGGAAGAGGAAAGAAAGTACAACAAGAGAGCTCGAATAACGACATCTGTTCTTCGGAACAAACAGATTCACACTATTCTTTAGAACTCAAAATGGACATTTAACAAGTGAATTACATAGCCACACGAGACTTTATTTATGCATTTTTATTGTCTAAATAAATCTTCATAGACCCAATATTTGAAGCGCGCAACACTTAACTTCGCTTAATTTTCCCTAAGATGTACGTATAACACTATTTTCAATTGAATCACTTATCACATGCATACTTAGTTACTCTCCCCTTCTAATTCTTCGTTGTAGATTCTCAGGAGTGTAAGCACTGCTACTATCTCTTGCTCCATGTGTCTCTTTAGCTCTCTTAGAATTCACATTGCCCCACTTTTTTCTGAAGATAGTTTTTCTTAGCAAATCCCTGCATATACATATGTTCTTCACCTCTAATGGTGGAAGGTTTATTTGCAAGTTTACCAAGTGTGAGGAATCAGCCAAACCTGGTGACTTGAGTTGGGGAGCAGATAATATCAACAAATGTATCATGAATTAGCATCTTCTCAACTGGAATGTCATCCACTATTTGCTTTTCATGTACTGTACTCGTAGACAAAAGTGGAAGCTAACACTACTGGATCAGTGATTAGTTAAGGATTATATGAACAAAAATCTATCAGATAGAAACTAACAAACAATGTGTGTTTTTACCGATACACAATAAGAGCCCATGGAAAGAAGGATTGAAGGAAATATGCCCTAGAGCCAATAATAAAGTTGTTATTTATATTTCCTTATATCATGATAAATGTTTATTATTCATGCTAAAATTGTATTAACCGGAAACTTGATACATGTGTGGATACATAGACAAAACACAGTGTCCCTAGTAAGCCTCTACAAGACTAGCTCGTTAATCAAAGATGGTTAAGTTTCCTAACCATAGACATGTGTTGTCATTTGATGAACGGGATCACATCATTAGGAGAATGATGTGATGGACAAGACCCATCCGTTAGCTTAGCATAATGATCGTTAAGTTTTATTGCTATTGCTTTCTTCATGGCATATACATATTCCTCTAACTATGAGATTTGCAACTCCCGGATACCGGAGGAATACCTTGTGTGCTATCAAACATCACAATGTAACTGGGTGGTAATAAAGATGCTCTACAGGTATCTCCGAAGGTGTTTGTTGTGTTGGCATAGATCGAGATTAGAATTTGTCACTCCGAGTATCGGAGAGGTATCTCCGGCCCTCTCGGTAATACACATCATAATAAGCCTTGCAAGCAATGTGACTAATGAGTTAGTTGCGGGATGATGTATTACAGAACGAGTAAAGAGACTTGTTGGTAACGAGATTGAACTAGGTATGGAGATACCGACGATCGAATCTCGGGCAAGTAACATACCGATGACAAAGGGAATAACGTATGTTGTCATTGCGGTACGATTGATAAAGATCTTCGTAGATTATGTAGGAACCAATATGAGCATCCAGGTTCCGCTATTGGTTATTGATCGGAGAGGTGTCTCGATCATGTCTACATAGTTCTCGAACCCGTAGGGTCCGCACGCTTAACGTTCGATGACGATTTGTATTATATGAGTTATGTGATTTGGTGACCGAATGTTGTTCGAAGTCCCGGATGTTGACGGAACTCTCCCTCGACACTTTGTTGGATCAAGAGTTCGAGGGATGTCATCGAGCTGAACGTGTGCAGAACTCGAAGGTGACGTACATTCGGTGCTTGATCGGTTGGATCGAGAAGACGTTCGACTACATCAACCGTGTTAAACAAACGCTTCCACTTTCGGTCTACGAGGGTACGTGGACACACTCTCTCCCTCTCATTGCTATGCATCTCCTAGATAGATCTTGCATGAGCGTAGGAATTTTTTTGAAATTGCATGCTACGTTCCCCAACAGTGGCATCCGAGCCAGGTCTATGCGTAGATGATATGCACGAGTAGAACACAAAAAGTTGTGGGCGGTGATCGTCATACTGCTTACCACCAATGCCTTATTTTGATTCAGCGGTATTGTTGGATGAAGCGGCTCTGACCAACCTTACATGACCATGTTCATGAGACCTGTTCCACCGACAGACATGCAACTAGTTTTGCATAAAGGTGGCTGGCGGGTGTCTGTTTCTCCAACTTTAGTTGAATCGAATTTGACTACGGCCGGTCCTTGTTGAAGGTTAAAACAGCAAACTTGATAAATCACCATTGTGGTTTTGATGCGTAGGTAAGAACAGTTCTTACTAGAAGCCCGTAACAGCCACGTAAAACTTGCAACAACAAAGTAGAGGACGTCTAACTTGTTTTTGCAGGGCATGTTGTGATGTAATATGGTCAAGACATGATGTGATATACGTTATTGTATGAAATGATCATGTTTTGTAAAAGTTATCGGCAACTGGTAGGAGCCTTATGGTTGTCGCTTTATTGTATGAAATGCAAACGCCATGTAATTGCTTTACTTTATCACTATGCGTTAGCGATAGTTGTAGAAGCAATAGTTGGCGAGATGACCACGACACTACGATGGAGATCAAGGTGTCAAGCCGGTGACGATGGAGATCATGACGATGCTTTGGAGATGGAGATCAAAGGCACAAGATGATGATGGCCATATCATGTCACATATATTGATTGCATGTGATGTTTATCTTTTATGCATCTTATTTTTGCTTAGTACGGCGGTAGCATTATAAGATGATCCTTACTAAAATTTCAAGGTATAAGTGTTCTCCCTGAGTATGCACCATTGCGACACTTTGTCGTGCTGAGACACCACGTGATGATCGGGTGTGATAGGCTCTACGTTCACATACAACGGGTGCAAGACAGTTTTGCACATGCGGAATACTCGGGTTAAACTTGACGAGCCTAGCATGTATAGACATGGCCTCAGAACACTAGAGAACGAAAGGTCGAACGTGAATCATATAGTAGATATGATCAACATAGAGATGTTCACCATTGAAGACTACTCCATCTCATGTGATGATCGGACATGGTTTAGTTGATATGGATCACGTGATCATTTAGATGACTCGAGGGATGTCTATCTAAGTGAGAGTTCTTAAGTAATATGATTAATTGAACTTAATTCATCATAAACTTAGTCCTGATAGTATTTGCATATCTATGTTGTAGATCAATAGCTCGCGTATAGCTCCCCTGTTTTATTTTTGATATGTTCCTAGAGAAAACTAAGTTGAAAGATGATAGTAGCAATAATGCGGACTGAGTCCGTGATATGAGGATTATCCTCATTGCTGCACAGAAAAATTATGTCCTTGATGCACCGCTAGGTGACAGACCTGTTGCAGGATCAGATGCAGACGTTATGAACGTTTGACAAGCTCGGTATGATGACTACTTGATAGTTTAGTGCACCATGCTTTACGGCTTAGAACCGGGACTTCAAAAATGTTTTGAATGCCATGGAGCATATGAGATGTTCCAAGAGCTGAAAATGATATTTCAAACTCATGCCCGTGTTAAGAGGTATGAGACCTCTGACAAGTACTTTGCCTACAAGATGGAGGAGAATAGCTCAGATAATGAGCATGTGCTCAGAATGTCTGGGTACTACAATCGCTTGAATCAAGTGGGAGTTAATCTTCCAGATAAGATAGTGATTGACAGAGTTCTCTAGTCACTATCACCAAGTTACTAGAACTTCGTGATGAACTATAATATGCAAGGGATGACGAAAACGATTCCCAAGCTCTTCGCGATGCTGAAATCAGTGAAGGTAGAAATCAAGAAATAGCATCAAGTGTTGATGGTTAACAAAACCACTAGTTTCAAGAAAAAGGACAAGGGAAAGAAAGAGAAACTTCAAAAAGAATGGCAAGAAAGTTGCCACTCCCACGAAGAAGCCCAAAGCTAGACCCAAGCCTGAAACTGAGTGCTTCTATTGCAAAGGAAATGGTCACTGGAAGTGGAACTGCCCTAGATACTTGGCGGATAAGAAGGATGGCAATGTGAACAAAGGTATATTTGATATACATTGATGTGTACATTACTAGTGTTTATAGCAACCCCTCGGTATTTGGTACTGGTTTAGTTGCTAAGAGTAGTAACTCGAAACAGGAGTTGTAAAATAAACAGAGACTAGTTAAGGACGAGGTGACGATGTGTGTTGGAAGTAATTCCAAGGTTGATACGATCACCATCGCACACTCCCTCTACCTTCGGGATTAGAATTGAACCTAAATAAATGTTATTTGGTGTTTGCGTTGAGCATTAATATGATTAGATCATGTTTATTGCAATACGGTTATTCATTTAAGTCGGAGAATAATTGTTGTTCTGTTTATATGAATAAAACCTTCTATGGTCATACACCCAATGTGAATGGTTTGTTGAATCTCGATCGTGGTGATACACATATTCATAATATTGATGCCAAAAGATGCAAAGTTGATAACCCCCCCCCCCCCCCCCCCCCCCCCCCCCCCCCCCCCCCCCCCCCCCCCCCCCCCCCCCCCCCCCCCCCCCCCCCCCCCCCCCCCCCCCCCCCCCCCCCCCCCCCCCCCCCCCCCCCCCCCCCCCCCCCCCCCCCCCCCCCCCCCCCCCCCCCCCCCCCCCCCCCCCCCCCCCCCCCCCCCCCCCCCCCCCCCCCCCCCCCCCCCCCCCCCCCCCCCCCCCCCCCCCCCCCCCCCCCCCCCCCCCCCCCCCCCCCCCCCCCCCCCCCCCCCCCCCCCCCCCCCCCCCCCCCCCCCCCCCCCCCCCCCCCCCCCCCCCCCCCCCCCCCCCCCCCCCCCCCCCCCCCCCCCCCCCCCCCCCCCCTCATCACAGAAAACCGTTCCCGTGATACCTACACCAACTAGTGAGGAAGCTAATGATAATGATCATGAAACTTCTGATCAAGTTACTACTGAACCTTGTAGGTCTACCGATTTACCACTATCGTTTTGGGGTTATGCAATAGAGACAGCTGCATTCACGTTAAATAGGGCACCATCTAAATCCGTTGAGACGACACCGTATGAACTGTGGTTTGGCAAGAAACCTAAGCTGTCGTTTCTTAAAGTTTGGGGTTGCGATGCTTATGTGAAAAAGCTTCAGCCTGATAAGCTCGAACCCAAATCGGAGAAGTGCGTCTTCATAGGATACCCAAAAGAAACTGTTGGGTAAATCTTCTATCACAGATCCGAAGGCAAGATCTTTGTTGCTAAAAATGGATCCTTTCTAGAGAAGGAGTTTCTCTCGAAAGAAGTGAGTGGGAGGAAAGTAGAACTTGATGAGGTAATTGTACCTTCTCTCGAATTGGAAATTAGCTCATCACAGAAAACCGTTCCCGTGATACCTACACCAACTAGTGAGGAAGCTAATGATAATGATCATGAAACTTCTGATCAAGTTACTACTGAACCTTGTAGGTCAACCAGAGCACATTCCACACCAGAGTGGTACGGTAATCCTATTCTGGAAGTCATGTTACTAGACCATGATGAACCTACGAACTATGAGGAAGCGATGATGAGCCCAGATTCCGTGAAATGGCTTGAGGCCATGAAATCTGAGATGGGATCCATGTATGAGAATAAAGTGTGGACTTTGGTTGACTTGCCCGATGATCGGCAAGCCATAGAGAATAAATGGATCTTCAGGAAGAAGACTGACGCTGATGGTAATGTTACTATCTACAAAGCTTGACTTGTCACGAAAGGTTTTCGACAAGTTCAAGGAGTTGACTACGATAAGACCTTCTCGCCCATAGCAATGCTTAAGTCTGTTCGAATCATGTTAGAAATTGCCGCATTTTATGAAATCTGGCAAATGGATATCAAAACTGCATTCCTTAATGGATTTATTAAAGAAGAGTTGTATATGATGCAACCAGAAGGTTTTGTCAATCCTAAAAGTTCTAACAAAATGTGTAAGCTCCAGCGATCCATCTATGAACTGGTGCAAGCATCTCAGAGTTGGAATATACGCTTTGATGAGTTGATCAAAGCATATAGTTTTATACAGACTTATGGTGAAGCCTGTATTTACAAGAAAGTGAGTGGGAGCACTACAACATTTCTGATAAGTATATGTGAATGACATATTGTTGATCGGAAATGATGTAGAATTTTCTGGAAAGCATAAAGGAGTGTATGAAAGGAGTTTTTTCAATGAAAGACCTCAGTGAAGCTACTTACATATTAGGCATCAATATCTATAGAGATAGATCAAGACGCTCGATAAGATTTTTCAATGAGTACATACTTTGACAAGATTTTGAAGTAGTTCAACATGGAACAGTCAAAGAAGGAGTTCTTGCCTGTGTTGCAAGGTGTGAAGTTGAGTAAGACTCAAAACCCGACCACGGCAGAAAATAGAAAGAGAATGAAAGTCATTCCCTATGCCTCAGCCATAGGTTCTACAAAGTATGCTATGCTGTGTACCAGACCTATTGTGTACCTTGCCATGAGTTTGGCAAGGGGGTACGATAGTGATCCAGGAGTGGATCACTAGACAACGGTCAAAGTTATCCTTAGTTACCTAAGAGGACTAAGGAAATATTTCTCGGTTATGGAGGTGATAAAGAGTTCGTCGTAAAGAGTTACGTCAATGCAAGCTTTTACACCGATCCGGATGACTCTGAGTCTCAATCAATTAGCTAGAGTAGCTCCATGCAGAGCATTGTAGACATAGAAAATTTGCAAAATACATACGGCTCTGAATGTGGCAGACCCGTTGACTAAACATCTCTCACAAGAAAAACACGTGAAAGTGCAAACATGCCCTTACATCATGTTTTGATGTTGATGACAATATACATGTAGGGGACTAACTATGTCAAGTGAATCTCAGGTGTTAGTTCCCGGTTCATCAAAAGTGTGTGGATCGTGAGCATACGAAGTGATTTTACTCAAGGATGAAGTATCAAAATGATTACATGTTTGTTTTCTTGAGTATAGGATCCCGCACTATTAAGAGGGGATCGATAGGGTTAGTAAAAGACTTGCTCTTGCCACAAAACTCCTTCCCAAGAATTCTTTAGATCTATCACTATATTCTCTGGCATGTTCTGTCTCTGGCCCTACCGGATGTCTGGGCTTCACGCCGGATGTCCGGGCCGCACGCCGGATATCCGGCCTGCTCGACGGATATCCGGACCCAGCTATCCAGAGAACACTTTGTGCTGATGCTGTCTTCCAGATGTCCGTCCCTCTATGCCGGATGTCCGGCTCTCCATGCACCCCGGATTTCCTGCTATCCAGAGGGCTATTCGATTTGGTAAACTTGCCGGATGTCCGGCCATGTGCCGGATGTCCGGGCTTTCCTGATATGCCGGATGTCTCGGCTTGGCCCCGGATGTCCGGCCCCTCTGTTTTTACCTCTGCTTCTGCTCTGTTCTTCAAGTGCCTTGCCAGGCTAGATGTCCGGCCCATTGCCCGGATGTCCGGCCTGCCCGTTCACTTGCACTGCAACGGCCACATCTGCGCTCACACTATATATAGCCCTCCTCCCCCACGGGAGAGGGTTGACCATTCACTTTGAGCAAACCCTAGAACACATTTCACTCTCTCTCTCTCTCTCTCTCTCTCTCTCTCACTCTTCCACACCAAATCTTAGATCCCTAAGGGATTTGAGAGCATTTGAGAGAAGTTGTCCGACCAAGTGATAGATCCACTCCTTCCCCTTCTTTGCACCAAAGGAATTCGTGATTTGAGCAAGTCTTGAGCTTTTCCCCATCGTTCTTGTTACTCTTGGAGGTTGGAGACTCCTAGGCGGCAGAAGTCTTTCAGAGAGGAATCGACCATTGTGATTACCCCCGGAAAAGTTTGTGAGGGTTTGGAGACCACCCCAAGGTCTACCACTAGTGGTTGAGAAACGCCTTCATGGTGTTGTCTCAAAGGGAGAATAGGGTGAGCCTTCGTGGCGTTGGTGTGCCTTCGTGGTAACATCCACCTCTCTAACGGTGACGTAGCTTCCCTCCAAGGAAGTGAACATCGGCATACATCCTCATCTCCCGGAGTTGCGGTTATTCCTAACCCTAACTCTCTACTTGTGGTTACTTGTCTCTTAGCACTTACTTATATCATATTGTGCTTGCTTACTCACCTATTTGTGTTACTTGTTTATCTTGCTTAGCTCTTAGCATCATACTTGCAATTGTTAGGCTCACTTTCATATTCCGCATTATTGCCTAAAATTGCTAAGTAACAATTAAAATTTGTAATTGTACCTATTCAACCCCCCCCCCTCTAGGTCCATCTCGATCCTTTCAACATGATCACACCTTAGTACTCTTTGGGTGTTAATCACATAGCGATGTGAACTAGATTATTGACTCTAGTAAACCCTTTGGGTGTTAGTCACATGGCGATGTGAACTAATCACATAAAGATATGAACTATTGGTGTTAAATCACATGACGATGTGAACTAGATTATTGACTCTAGTGCAAGTGGGAGACTAAAGGAAATATGCCCTAGAGGCAATAATAAAGTTGTTATTTATATTTCCTTATATCATGGTAAATGTTTATTATTCATGCTAGAATTGTATTAACCGGAAACTTGATACATGTGTGGATACATAGACAAAACACAGTGTCCCTAGTAAGCCTCTACTAGACTAGCTCGTTAATCAAAGATGGTTTAGTTTCCTAACCATAGACATGTGTTGTCATTTGATGAACGAGATCACATTATTAGGAGAATGATGTGATGGACAAGACCCATCCGTTAGCTTAGCATAATGATCATTAAGTTTTATTGCTATTGCTTTCTTCATGGCATATACATATTCCTTTAACTATGAGATTATGCAACTCCCGGATACCGGAGGAATACCTTGTGTGCTATCAAACGTCACAATGTAACTGGGTGATTATAAAGATGCTCTACAGGTATCTCCGAAGGTGTTTGTTGGGTTGGCATAGATCGAGATTAGAATTTGTAACTCCGAGTATCGGAGAGGTATCTCTGGGCCCTCTCGGTAATACACATCATAATAAGCCTTGCAAGCAATGTGACTAATGAGTTAGTTGCGGGATGATGTATTACGGAACGAGTAAAGAGACTTGCCGGTAACGAGATTGAACTAGGTATGGAGATACTGACGATCGAATCTCGGGCAAGTAACATACCGATGACAAAGGAAATAACGTATGTTGTCATTGTGGTACGACCGATAAAGATCTTCGTAGATTATGTAGGAACCAATATGAGCATCCAGGTTCCGCTATTGGTTATTGACCGGAGAGGTGTCTCGGTCATGTCTACATAGTTCTCGAACCTGTAGGGTCCACACGCTTAACGTTCAATGATGATTTGTATTATATGAGTTATGTGATTTGGTGACCGAATGTTGTTCGGAGTCCCGGATGAAATCACGGACATGACAAGGAGTCTCAAAATGGTCGAGAGGTAAAGATTGATATATTGGATGATAGTATTCGAACACCGGAAGTGTTTCGGAATGTATCGGGTACATATCGGAGTACCGGGGGGTTGCCGAAACCCCCGGGGGAAGATATGGGCCATAGGAGGGAGGCACACCAGCCCACAAAGGGGTGGCACGCCCCCCATAGGGAAGGAGGCCGAATAGGACTAGAAGAGGGGGCAGCGCCCCCCTTTCCTTCTCCCCCTCTCTCTCCTTCCCCTTTCCCCCTCCGGTAAAAGCAAAGGGGGGGCCGAATCCTACTAGGAGCCCAAATAGGACTCCTCCTACTTGGGGCGCGCCTAGAACACACATCAATTGTTCCAAGCCGTGTGCGGCGCCCCCTCCACAGTTTACGCCTCCGGTCATATTCACGTAGTGCTTAGGCGAAGCCCTGCGCGGATCACTTCACCATCACCGTCACCACGCCGTCGTGTTGACAGAACTCTCCCTCGACACTTTGCTGGATCAAGAGTTCGAGGGACGTCATCGAGCTAAACGTGTGCAGAACTCGGAGGTGCCGTACATTCGGTGCTTGATCGGTTGGATCGAGAAGACGTTCGACTACATCAACC
This sequence comes from Thinopyrum obtusiflorum, assembly GCA_036873465.1. NCBI lineage: Eukaryota > Viridiplantae > Streptophyta > Magnoliopsida > Poales > Poaceae > Thinopyrum > Thinopyrum obtusiflorum. The sequence goes on from JAAAWM010011135.1 coordinate 21,781, forward strand.
GCGTTAAACAAACGCTTCTGCTTTCGGTCTACGAGGGTACGTGGACACACTCTCCCCCTCTCATTACTATGCATCACCTAGATATATCTTGCGTGAGCGTAGGAATTTTTTTGAAATTGCATGCTACGTTCTCAAACAAGGATCATATCTTATAAAACATCTTCACCCTGTATACTCTTCATTAAATTTATCAATTAATCCACATTCTCATCCATGAATGCATGCATCATATGGGAACTTCAGCAAGCACAGAATAGCTAAATAAAAAACTTTGAACAAATAGAAATCCAACGAACACAGAACGGAGAATCCCTTATCATCCACCGAACAAATTATGTCGAAAGAGAAGACCCCGCACCTGCAACCATCGGATTGCGTCTTCTCAAACATCTCAGGTCCCTGACGCGGGTCGACCGACTTGTAATGGTTGTTGGTGCACCTCTATCTCATCTACACCAACCCCACATTGTATGTAATTATTATTTTTACATGGTGCAATTGTTCAGGTCTAGAGTCATGCAATATATAATAGAGAAAATTGTTGGTGGATAAATTTGAATGAAATTACTATGGGCCTTACATGATGAAGCTCGTTGGCGACAGATCGAATTCATTGAGAATGTCACGGACGATATCCTACGCATCTTCCATCATATCTGAATCGTCTGAGCCTAACCCTGATAGGTTGGTCACACGACAAATAGTTGATACAATAAACAATAACAACGAAGCATCATATAGTAGCAGCAAAAATCACAATCCTTTCTCTCTTACTTTTTCTCATAACAGCAGCAAAATCAAAACCCGTCCTAAATCAGGAGCGTATCATATAGTGGCTCCTGCCTTCTTGTACACATGCCTAAACCAACCGTAGCACACTAGTCCCAAGCACTGATTTAGTTTCTCTAATAAATCAAACTATAACCTGTAATAGGGGTGTGGCAAAGTTAGTAGCACAGTAGCATCAACCTGGGGATTGGTTTCAAGGCCGCGGAGCTTATAGAGATTGTACTTTTTTCCTTCACCTGTAATGCAGGAAAAATATCAGTTCATTCATATATACACCAAGGCTTGCTCACGTTTCATCATGGGATATTTTCTTTCGATTTCTATGTGCTCATGAATAATAGAAATCAAAAAGAGCTTAAGGGCATCGATTCAGTGATACAGACCAAGAAGTCAGACCAAAAAGTACATTAAACAACATTACAAATTGATTGTGAAAAAGCAACAATACATCCACATATATAGGGACACTGGCCAAAAAACAAGTTGAACAATTTACACTACTTGAACACCCCATATTGATTGTGAAAATGCAGACCAAACCATATAAATTCCATTCTAATATATAACTAAAAAAGAAATGATTTAGATGTAAAAAAGGATTTTTGAACCATGCATGTACACTACTGCAACAGTACAGTACTCCAGTTCATACAAATACTGCAACACTCATCTTGTGGAACAAATTACCTTGGGTATATGCTTCGAGGAATAGGGGGTATCAACAGCTCGGGAATTGATTTCTGGTGGAGAAGCACAGGAGTTTGCTGGTGAGGAGCTGTACGGCGATGTCCGAGAAGAACAGCCGGCCGACTAAGACTCGGAGAGGCAGACCAGTGGCACAATCGGAGGGCTGCTGGTGGCAAACCCAGGTGTGGGCAAGTGGACGTGAGATACAGTTCGAGTCCTTCACCTCGTAAATCTTCGGCAGAGGTTCCTTGAGATCTGCTTGCACAAACACGAATCATAATGGACAATCGCTTTTTTGTCTTGAGCAGGAAAGCAAAAACAATAGCCATGTCAATCTTTGAAAGTTGATTTCACAACCGGTGCAAAAGCATGGAGATTCCTTGTGGTTAGCTCGTGCTTTGAAGAAAAAACTACCCTGTTGCATTCTCTTTTCGAGATGTAACAACCTGGAATAGTACTGAACACATCTTTTCACATGATAAATGCATTCAGGGCCTCTAACGCCGTAACTCACATTTAGCACCCAGAAATTATCAAATTCAGTCAAACATTTACCAAATTATTTAAACACTTCTGTCCAACCTAAGATCAATCCAGGTCATGCACGCACAGGATATCAGACGCATATACCTATTCTCCAGTTGGACCTAAAGAGCAGCGAGATGGGGCCGGACAGGAGGACAAAGGAGGAGATGGGAAAATGGAACCTGAGGATGGGTACGATGAAGGGGCGGCGGTGCAGACTTCTCCTTGGGCTCACCGACCACCATAGCAGCAGCCCCCGTCACCTCGAACACCGACTTCTTCCTCAGTTGCCGCTCAGACCAGCACTGTGGCCGTACTCAGATGCAGCAGCAGAGGGCGTTGAGGGGATCCCACCAGATTAGGGAGCATGGGTCTCCGCTCCTCGATCCGGCCAGAAGAAGTCTCTGTTGCCGCCAATGGAGCACGCTATGCTCAGAGAGTGGGGACGCGGGTTAGGGTTCTAGATCGGGATGGGGGAGGGGAGGGAGCAGCGGGGTTGGTGGTGGTAGATGGTGCACGCGCATGCCGGGGGGGAGGTTGACCGGCCGCCTCCGGCGCGAGGCAAGGCGAGGCGGACGGCGGGGTGGGCTGCTGCCGGCGTAAAGCGAGGCGACGCGGTGGAGGCTTGGAGTACGGGAGGAGGCGGGTGACTTTTTTCCAATGGCGAACCCCTTTTTCACTTAGGTACCTGACTGCGGGTTGATATCAAAAAACATCAGGGTCTTTTTTGCAAAAGTTACACGACGGTGAACCCGACAAACTCAGTCCATGCTTTATTATTACTAGCAAAAGGACCCGTGCGTTGCAACGGGAGAAAGAAAACATTGTACGCCCTAGAAAAATATCCAACGGGCTACATTGCAACATATAAAAGATAATTAATATGTTCTTACAAAGCTATAAAAAAATTTATTTACGCCACTCAAATAGCATGATTCTACATTAAATGATGCTCCTATAAACAAAATAATACCCCACTTGTGACTAATCGTTTCATAGCATGCAAGGACATATGCCATATGATCGAAGCCAAATGAAAACTAACTATATGGGTCTAGTCCAGGAGGGATCAACAGACAACTTCACATTGCATTTCGCAGAATTATGCCCCTGCCCATGGCACCTACAGCACCAATTCTTCACGCGAATCTCCATATACTCCATATACGTACTTGTCAAGAAATTCCGTGGTTCAAGAGCAAAATGAGGACAAATACGTACTTGTCAAGTAATAAAATATAATCATTACAATTTGGGTATGCAAACAAACCAACGTGATTTGGAAATTTCATCCTATGAACAACTATTACAAACAAAAAACTGGAATTAAGACCAAACAGGAAATAAGCAAATAAATGACATGAAACATCAAATCTGCACATAGGTCTCTTGCACGTGGCCCACCTCGTCCTTGGAGGAGGAGCTGTTGGTGGACGCCACCTGCGTCGGATTGCCGTCGAGCTCGGCCCGCCGGCATGGAAGTGCAACTTCAGCTTGGCCGCCATGCTAATCTTCCTCTCATGAAACTGGACATTTGGAAATAACCTGAAGAAGGATTCATGTGATACTGTATGTTCAGCAAATGTATATTAAATTGGAGCATAACCAATCTCCCAAATAAACTTGTCGCAAATCCAACTTCTTTGCATACCTAGAGATAAACAATGAAAAGTAAGAATTAAGATTATCAAAAACAGATAAATAACAATGGAACATAAAGGAAAGATATGTCCATTACAATTTTTCTCAAGAAACAAAAAGCATTTTAGTATCAGAAGTTTATCTTTTAGTAAATGCACCAATGAGGAAGTGAAATCAGACAGTATAAAGAGGGTGAGGCAGTACCTTACTTTGTTTTAACCATTGCACTGAGTTGACAGTCATCTCCTACCAAAACACCATGTTTTAACAAATGCAGACTTAGTGGGATCAACAATTCACACTCCCGCACTGAGGTAGTACATAAAAGAAGTGTTGCAGTACGGATGCAGTAGTTCTGGACCCAGTTTTTGTTTACTCCACTGGGTCAATCAAGTGAGCGTAGCATATCTTTAAGCAATTTGAGGCATGTAGACCTTGCTCCATCCAGTTCCTTCTCATAGAGGATATAGGTTGTGCACAAACAGAGTTTTCAGTTGACAGACAACCAAGGCCCCTTTTTAAGCCGTCATCAGTCAAGTCTACCTCACACAGAAGGCCGCCAAAACTATACAACATATGAAGCAATGTATATATTTATCAGTTATGACACCATCACCAGAATTGCACCTTCCAAGAAGGTGAACCCACAAATCCATGATGCATCTATTCAGAGGTATTGTGGTCGGATCAAATTGCTTCTTTATGAAGTCTAACTTTCAAAGGAGCAACATACATGATAATGATCTGAACTGCAGTCTACGATATAATCCAACTGATAAATGTGCAATGTAGAAAAAAGATTACATGATGTTAGCATGTGAGATCAGCTCAGCTAATGAACTGACATTGAGAGGGCCCACGTTCTGTGGTGCTTTGAAGGCTGCTACAGTAGGGCAAGCGTGATGGCTCTGTTTTCTTGCTTGTCTAGCAGGAAAGTCTTGCATGCCACAAAGCCATGCATGGGATTCACATAGAAGCCCCTAAAAACAGTACTGAAAATTGGTACCTCTGCTCGAGCACGGGCGCACGGTGCTCCGGCGAAGTTGGCGAGATTGGAAGCTTCAGACGCAGTAATTTCAAGAAGGTAAACTTGCAATTTAGTTGGGATTTTAGTCGAGGGGCCCGGGAATCTTTTATGTCAAAGCAGGGCAGTTCAGGCGTAATCAGCATCGGTCATGTCATGCCTACGTGTTCGAGCAGTTCTCCTGCACTGACACAGCAGGGATCCAATATGAATCCTGGTAATCTCAATCCCTTCAGGAAAAAGCCTTCCGCTGCATCAAAACAACCATTTCAATATTTAAAATTTTCAAGAACATTAGGTTCCTCAACCCCTACGTCTCCAAATATACATCATTTTTGTTCCTTGAAATTCAGAATAATATGACCGCGTAGACCGAACAGTGCTGCTCTATACACAAGATTTCTGACGAGTGCAAGTACATTGAAAAAGAAATAACAGAATCCCCTTGTTATTAAGGTTCAGTACGCACTTGTACAATGATAAATTATACTCCTGAACTTATGCCATACCAGGAAGTTTCAGAAGTTACTAAGATGGTATATGCTGAGATCTTGGAGAAGTACGAACAAATAGTATGCAGATAACCAATTTGTAGATTTCCATGCAGAAGTACAATACATCATCTACCCAGGACCGGGAAGCAACACAAAATTATGGCATGATATTATTCACTTCTTTTTGTTGCCAATGAACACTAAATTGTTCACTTGCCAATACAAGACTGCAAGTCTGCAACCACTACGTAGCCCTGTACATCGACCAAATACATTAATTAGTTTCCCGTGGACAACATATCTTAAACAGTACTCGATGTTTCCACAAAAGGCTTGCTAGGGGTTGTCGTGTGATTGTCAAAATCGAGAAGAATTGATTATGAAGAGATGCCTGATGGTAAAGAATCAAAGTAGATTGCTGTCTAGTGAAGAAAATTCTCTCACCTCGTACACGTCTCTGTTATCTGTGGCCATCAGCAGCTAGCGCCCCAGGTGCAGATGCACTTCCATACTGCAGGTGAGGAATTGCAGAATCTAGCATCCAGGGCAAGCCACGATGAAAAAGGCTTCTCCAGCGAGGGAAAGAGGAGAGGCGGCAAGGGATCCAATGGATCAGTGGAGAACATGTGCCTCTGGATGGGTGCGCCGGGCAGGGCGGCAGGCCTTGAGATCCTTTGCGATGGATTTGCTGCGCGGCCGGGATCCCCGGCAACGGCTGAGAGCGGTTTGGACGGTGGTGGTGGCGGCGGCGGGGACGGCGGTGGTGGCGACGGCAAAGGGCGGCGGCGCGGACGGCGGTGGTGGCGGTGGCAAAGGGCGGCGGCGCGGACGGCGTTGGTGGCAGAGGCAAAGGGCGGCGGCGCGGACCCGAACTACTCCTCCCGCGCGCGTCTGCTCCCGGCCGCCGCGGCCGCCTTGGATCCCGGCGAGCGAGCGAGGGATTGGGTGGGGTTCTACGGGCGATGGCGGAGAAGCACCCAGCGGTGGGCGACCAGGCGACCTGAAATTGGGGGTCGTGGTTGGGGGATAGGCGAGGGCATGTCACTATTAGGGGAGAAATCGAAGCGGTATACGTTGACCGCGGGTTGATTCTAAAAAAGAATAGGGACCTTTGTGTAAAAAGGCCGCGACGGTGAACCCGAGAGACTCAATCCGTGCTTTATTATTAGGGAGAGACTAGCAAAAGAGCCCGTGCGTTGCAACGGGGTAACAAAAAAAATATTTCGTCACTTATCACAATTGCTCCGTCTCCTCATTGTCATCAACCTATTCAGCCTTTCGCCCTTTTGCAAGTTTTATTATGTACACGAGCTTGTGGTTTTCATCATCATACTGAGCAAATGCCAGTTAGAAAGGAGAGGTGAAGGTCAAGGGCTACTTTGAGTGCCATCTTAATAACTGGAGCCTCGATCTGTTTTGCTCTGAGTGCCTTACTCGAATGAATGCGACGTAAAAAATTAGTCCGTTGAAAGAAATTTTCAGGTATGCATGTATATATATTTAAAATTTATACACATTTTTTCTCAGGAATTTTTCATATATAACATGTTATATTTTGAGTTAGTGTTTGACAGATAAATATTTTGAAGAGTATTTTAATCTATCAGAAAAAAGAAAGATTAAACAGGAAAAGGATGTATATATCTAGAGTCATTTGTCCACGTTCAACAGATTCAGATAGAATACCGGGGGGAGGTGAGCGAAAAAACCGTGCGTATTGTTTGTGCCTGACTCGGAGGAATGCGACGTAAAAAATTAGGCCGACGAAAGGATTTTTCAGGTATGTATGTATATTTAAAATTTATACACATTTTTCTCATGATTTTTTCATCTATAACATGTTATATTTTGAGTTAGTGTTTGAAAGATAAATTCTATTCCGATCATGTGTTTGTTTATTCGTCAAGCCACTTGTTGACATTCCAAGGAACTTGCCAGCATATATAAATTGATGGGAATTGGTATGAGATAGCAATGTGGGACTATTCTCTTATTTGTAGTACAACTTTTTTTAGACAAATTTGTAGTACAGCTTTTTTTGGGGAATTTCTAGTACAGCTAAAAAGGGGCTCTCTCTCTCTCTCTCTCTCTCTCTCTCTCCCTCCCTCTCTCTAAACAATTGTAATATTTAATCCAAGCAAAATTATATGAATTACAGGACGAATTGTACTGATGTGACTTGAGTTTTGGTTGGTTTCACACGCTCATACTTGTTTAGTTTTCTTGTAAAATAATATGGCGGTATTTATACTATTCAGGGTTGGTTATCCATCCGTCAGGTTATTCTTGAAGCTGGCTAGTAATCACCATGAGTTCAGTTGGCGTTCGAAGTAATCACCAAGCCAATCGACTGTGAGCATCTGGACGTTAGCTGCGAATGACAGACGGCTAGATGGGCTAATTAAGATTAAACCTCAAGTTTTGTACGCGACAGTGCTGCAGACCTTCCCCCCCCCCCCCCCCCCCCCCCCCCCCCCCCCCCCCCCCCCCCCCCCCCCCCCCCCCCCCCCCCCCCCCCCCCCCCCCCCCCCCCCCCCCCCCCCCCCCCCCCCCCCCCCCCCCCCCCCCCCCCCCCCCCCCCCCCCCCCCCCCCCCCCCCCCCCCCCCCCCCCCCCCCCCCCCCCCCCCCCCCCCCCCCCCCCCCCCCCCCCCCCCCCCCCCCCCCCCCCCCCCCCCCCCCCCCCCCCCCCCCCCCCCCCCCCCCCCCCCCCCCCCCCCCCCCCCCCCCCCCCCCCCCCCCCCCCCCCCCCCCCCCCCCCCCCCCCCCCCCCCCCCCCCCCCCCCCCCCCCCCCCCCCCCCCCCCCCCCCCCCCCCCCCCCCCCCCCCCCCCCCCCCCCCCCCCCCCCCCCCCCCCCCCCCCCCCCCCCCCCCCCCCCCCCCCCCCCCCCCCCCCCCCCCCCCCCCCCCCCCCCCCCCCCCCCCCCCCCCCCCCCCCCCCCCCCCCCCCCCCCCCCCCCCCCCCCCCCCCCCCCCCCCCCCCCCCCCCCCCCCCCCCCCCCCCCCCCCCCCCCCCCCCCCCCCCCCCCCCCCCCCCCCCCCCCCCCCCCCCCCCCCCCCCCCCCCCCCCCCCCCCCCCCCCCCCCCCCCCCCCCCCCCCCCCCCCCCCCCCCCCCCCCCGCTTATACGTTTAAATTAAAACTGAAAGCGTAAATTCACAGGAAGAAAGCGTATTGTGACGGTGAACCCGGAGACTCAATCCGTGCTTTATTATTAGGGAGAGACTAGCAAATGTGCCCGTGCGTTGCAACGGGAGAAAAAATAGCTCTTCGTTCTCCTACTGAAAACACAGCGTACAAAACGCAAGAATCAGGAGATAAGAAAAAAATTCCAGAATTCTCAAGCACGAACATTCACCGGCCTGTCCAAATTAGAATAATTATAGCAAACATGCCCGTGCGTTGCAACGGGAGAGAAAAAAAATCAAAGGTCCATAAATCAATTAGCATTGATGATCCCCCCTCTGGACATTCAAATACTCTATTTTAACACGACATTAAACCCATACCTGTCATCTTCCTTTTCCTTGGCTGCTTTCCCGGGTTGCAGAATGCGATGCTCATGTTGTTGGTGCCCTTCTCCACCTTGGACAGCAGCCGCTCCTTTCAACCCCTTGGGACATTGTATATGTTATCCACCGTGTCCTTCTTGCTTGGGTTGCCTTCGTAGTTCACCACACTCTTTGTTAACGGTAAGCCTGCTCCTCGATTACTCCATCATTTTGATCCACGATGGAATGAAAAACCCCAGGGGACTAAACTCGCACACAGGGAGGTTTAACTAATCATACTAAATAGCATCATGATTACCAGCTAGGAATAGTTAACAAATTCTTTTGACAACTCACATGACTTGCCTGGTATTGAAGAAGAGTGATCAAATGGTGAAACAAAAAATCATATGTACGACTCAACCCAAAGTGCAGTTGATTTGCATACCTGAAGTGCAGTTGATTTGCATATTTGGACGATAACAAACTGTACCATATGCACACGAACATGCTTCAAAATGGGACGAACGATGTGCCTAACAATTTAATCAAACATACAAAACTGAACCAATCAATTCTGATAAAATTACTCATCAATCAATTGGCTATTATGTCATTGTTGCCCCACTCAAATGAACACCAGGTTCCAGGTTGATCAAACTACTCTTAGACTGCAGTTTGAAGAAAACTGCATCGAAAACCAAGGACCACCCGGAAAACATATGCGAAAATCTGCATGCATAGTTGGAGAGAAAGCTAACAAATACTATTTCTGTATATGTACAGTATGAGCTGCTTAAAAAATATTAAATGCCATGAAACTTTCCCTCTTTCCCTCAAACTCAAAACCAGGCCATGTATGTAGTTCCTTCCTGGATCATGTATGTGGCCATGTAGAAATTCCTTTCCTTCCTTGGCTCATTCATCTGGGCATGAAGCCTTCAATTAGTTTCCTTTCTAGGTCATGGCGCCCATGTAGAAATCCCTTTCCTTCCTGTCTCATTCATGCTTTAATTCCTTTCTTTTCTAGCTCATGGCGCCCATGTAGAAATAATCCCTTTCCTTCCTGGCTCATTCATGCCATATATGAAGGCTCTAATTTATTCTCTATCCCTTTCCTTCCTCGCTCATTCATGCCATATATGAAGGCTCTAATTTATTCTCTATCCCATATATCTGGGCATGAAGCCTTTAATTTCTTTCCTTCCTCGCTCATGGCCATGCAAGGCTCTATTTCCCTTCCTTCGTAACTCAGGGCAGCAAGATTTTTCTTTTAATTCCTTTCCTTTCTGCGCTCCTCACCCTGATTGTTTAGGCGGCTTATTGGTTTCAACTCGGAAACATATAAAAATTGGTGGAATCTGATAGAAAGGAGCGAGGTGGGACTATTGATAGGGTAATGACCTTGTTCCTAGCACAAACCATAGCATAGCTCGGTTGGCTCCTGCGATCGGTACACGAAGTGAAGGTCTGGAGTTCGAGTCCCCCACGGGCGCATATTTTTTGCTGCTCCTCCATCAGTGGAATAAATTCACAGCAGGCCCACCTCACGTGGCCCAAGACCTAAGCGGGACGAATAGTACCACCTCGTAGGAACCGGCCAAAGACACCACGTAAGGAAAAAACGAAAAAAAAAGAGGACGACGGTGAACCCGAGAGACTCAATCCGTGCTTTATTATTAGGGAGAGACTAGTACAAATGCCCGTGCGTTGCACCGGGCAAAAAATGAAATATAACCTACTCCCCGTGCCATTATGCAATAATTTTTTAATCCAATTTCACGGGGACATTATCTTCTAGTGCTTTGACACAAATCACCCTTCTACTTCTTCCTTTACCCACTGTCCCTGTGTCTCCAATCAAAACACATTATCACAATCTACCTGCAAAAAAAGGACATTATCACCATCAACGAAACAGGTCATTCGTAACCCTCCCACGTGCACACTTTGAATTCCAAACACGCAACCATGCCATCAGCACTCAGCATCAAGTTCTGACTACCATCGCTGACATGTATGCACCATACTCGGCACCCTTCCAATCGGCTCACTCCATTTGCCATTCCCTCCTCTCTTTTCTCTTCCTCATCAGATCATGTAATAGTGCAACTGTAAATTCCAGTAAACCGCTCCATCAGCTCACTAAAGTTATCTAAGTCACTGAACACTGTTCTCTGCAAACCATTTTGTTTGAATATTACTCAAATCTACATTCTAAAATATGTCTACATACATCCGTATGTAGTCTATATTGAAATATCTAAAAATACTTATATTTAGGCGGAGGGAGTAGAAAATAAAAAGCATGAAAGTGTATACTAAGTAGTTCCATATTTGGTTTCAAAACACAAATTTGTATTCCTGTCAGGAATTTCAGGACTTAGCTTTTGAGTTTTATACAGACAGATTCTCTTGTTGCAGCAGCATAATGGTCGCTGCCATTGACACGCAAAGAGAAAACTTGAGAAGTGTAATTGTACTCAAGTGTGGAGCACACATCATCATTATTCTGAGCTGGTTGAACCTTTGTTTTAGACTATCTTTTTTTCTGGTTTTATGCCATGACGCTACTGTTTGTGTCGTTCCGTTATCTTTTGATAGTGAAACCATATACACTCTAGGTCATACAAAAAAAACACAGCATCATCAGTTTGGACTAAGATGAGCAATACGAATCTTTCATGAGATCGTGTGGTGCTCAAACAAATGTACAGACATCAGACAACAACATTGAGTACTCATACAGGCATACACCATGTGTAACTATTAACAAATGGGAGTGTAGTGCTCCAATTCCTTAAGAAGCGAAGGCTGTAAGTTACAGAAAGTTGGCAGTGATTTAGTCCAAGCATCCAGAAATGAACTAAATCATTATTAGGTACATATAATGAGAAGAACAATAAAAATTGTAACAGTTAAGTATTAACATGAGGGTATAAAAATCCAAGAACTAACAGCTCTCTTGGGCCATTGCCAGATTATTATTTTGTTCTAGAGTATTTCCAGATTTGTCGGCACGACCTTGGGCCATTATCATATCATGACCTTGTTGTGTTTAATGCCTACATTTAGGTTATCGTCTGAAATCTGTCACCAGCAACAAGGCTACAAAAGGCTCTGCATTGGGGTATCATCAATTTTCACAAGAAAACCTAGAAAAAAATAGAGTTTGTAAACAGAGCAGTGTGTCGATCAATGTTCGACAGTGATCAAGAATGCATAGTTAGGAGAGTTCCAAGAGGAAACAGAGTCCTGGAAATTTGCAAGGCTCTCTGTAGTTTGGGACAGCAAAAACAAAACATATGCCTCTCATATAATTTGTTTTGTTCAATTTAAAAATGTCTCTTCAATCATGGAAATAGATAAATTGCCATAGGCATACTCCCAAACTATGTGTGCCTCACAGAAGAGGCTCGACAAGAGTCAAAACATATGAACAACGATGACCGGAGCATCTGCATGATTTTAATAGAAGGCACGAGAATAGAAAGTATAGCTCTGCATTTACCTTGCATGATGATGCCACACAATTAATACAAATTAACTGAATTATAAAAATCAAGGCAACATACTTCTTTCAGTGGTTGTAGCATACACATTGGGGTTGGTCTCTAACAGAGCACGTGAACTGAACTAACAAAGTTGAAATAAGATGAAGTCAATTAGCAAAACCATGTTTTATTAGGGTGATAATAAAGATACAAATTTGACCTCAACGATGATGTAAGCCCTCACATATTTTTTATGGCAGTTTAGTATTATGTTTCCCTTCTGGGATAATGGCAGGTAAATATCTTGTCCCGGTATTATGCATACATCTAGTATGACTCTCAGCCATGCTTTTCTCATGAACAGATTGTTGCTAGATAATATCCAAGTCTAGACTCTAGATTTAGAAGATGAAACAGAGGTAGAAATAGTAGGAAATGCTTTTGACAGTTCACACCAACAGAGATTCATGTACACCATGGTTGCTTATAAACTGATTCATACCATAGTCCACCCAATTGCAGATATAGAAAAAAGATTGGAATTGTTGTAACTCGAGTGACAGTTCAACTGACATAGACATACCTTGCCTGGACACCGAGACTGTCAGGATAGATGAGAAGAGGGCAGTGACAAATATCAAGGATGTGAACAATTGCTGCTTGCAAGGCACATGGATGGTGGGCGTCGAGATTGTAGGCCATGCTTGTGTTCAACTCACATCACAGTGTTGCACCTTCCTTGATCAACCTGTATGACACATGTGCAATGCAACACAAATTGATATGACATGAGATAGCGGAAAAAAAATCAATCGCTAGTTCAAAAATCCTAGAAGAATTCAAGCACAACACCTACATCTTTCTTGCCGATCTTCATGGTCTTCTCCTGCAACACGCTGAGGTCGTTGACGCTCCACCGCATAAACTGTGGGATGACGAATAGCGACATCATCATGAAAAAAGACTCCAGGCAACAACATGGTCGTGGTCGTTCCATCGGGGGCGTTGCTGAGGACATGATATCACACCAACTGGTACTACACTTTTCGTGAAAAAGTTTGGTAGCACACTTTGTTGAGAATCATGTATCAACACAAATCTTATCAGTATAGGAGCCGAGGTGGAAGATCATATAAGTATCTATGATTGTGTATATCTAACATTACATACAATGGAAGTGCATCCAATGAGGCATAGACGAAAACCTGGGTGCCGTGGCTGTCGAGAAAGGCGGTGGGGGGGCTGGAAGTTGCCGAGCTAACTGCAGAAAATTTGGATGGTATTAACTGGCAGACATCATCAAATGGTTGATTTACTGAAGAAAACAAGTTCACAAAAATCATATCAGTGGTGGCTACCTGTCTAGGCTCCGGGGTCCTCAACAGCAGGCAGCGCTGTGCGGCTGCACTCTGACAGGGCACTTGGCGTAGCACTGCTCATCGGACCAGGCAACATGCATGGTAGGCGAGCTCTTTCTCCAGTTCTGTAATAGACACCCTCATGGAACCTTTTTCTTCTCTGCAATAAATGGTGCATCAGAATTATACTCTCTCTGGAAACATTGTAAAACTGAATATATGGTCTATGCCGTCAGTCAAAAAATGTTGTAAATTGTGTCAGCCGTGCGCATCAATCCAAGCAAACAAAGACCTCCCCTAAAAAAGGCAAACAAAGACCTTAAGAGCAATGAAACTCTTCGTTGTCTAAAATCAAAAGACTGAATCTGCTCTGCATCGTGATTTATTTTGAACTGTACTGAAGAATCATACAGAGGACTTGTCCTTGCAGCATGGCTTTTAAAGTTGGAATCCTTGCAGCACAACTAATTAATCCCAGACTACAGAGTGAACAGCAGTACAAATTGGTGAGACCTAATAACATCTAGAAATTTTATCTCTCCTGCAATGTCTACGGCGCTTTCATTCGCTATCAATTCCAGGAGTACACACTGCAGTGGTCAATAGGCTGTAACATGAGAGTCCTTTGCGTTGAAATGATCCTTGTCTAGTTGAACCAAGTCACTGAATTCTCTGAAACACGTCATCCCAACGTTCCCATGCATACTGCCGAAATTAAGAACAACTGGGAAATATAAAGTATTCAGAGCTGCAAATTTCTTTACCCAGCAAAAATCTAGATACTGTATATTTTATAACAGACATCCATGCTAGCGTTACAAAGTACAGCCACCATACAAACGAAATATGGACAGTGAACAGTATCATCTCCAAGCAAAATCTACAGTCAGCTACTTCACCATGTTTTTGTTTCAGCGGGTTATGTTTACTCATTACTTTCATATTGCCTAGAAACCAAAGTAAGAAATGTTCTCTTGGTAGAATAACGATTTTCCAGATACCATACCTGAGTTGATAACAATATGTGACAAGTGAGACGCCTTGAGGCCAAAACAGAGTCAAGCAGAGCAAGTTTGCATCAACAAGAGAGAAACATAAGCAATCAGGCCAAGGCGAATCAGCAAGGACAAATTCCAATCTAGGCCAATAATGGTAGACCGGGCGGCGGCGAGGGAGCGAATCGAGGCTCTCACCGTGGCCCAACAGTTTGATGCAGATTGGTAGCACCTGCGTGAACAGGACAAGCTTCTGGTGCTCCTGCAATAGCTCCGACATGTAGTGGCTGCGGCGGCACCGACGCCATCCAATCCGACGACACAGGCGGGCATAGAAAAACAAAGGCAACCAATTCAGCGAGGCCGCCCACCCAGCAAAACGCACCAAAGAACCAATCTTTCTTAACCAGAGAAGAAGAAGGCGAGACCCAATCTCAGCCGCCGTCCGTCCTTACCTGCCTATGGCCCTCCCGGGAGAGAAGCAGTCGTCCGCGCTGTGCAGGCCATCCATCGAGCGTCGCACCACGGGCCCCGCCGCTCGGTCCCCAGCCCGCACGGCCGCGCGGGACTCCCGCACCGGCGGCAGCCCCAAGGGGCCTCCAAGTCGATGCTCGACTCGGCACGGGGGAGGGGCTGGCCCCGAGGAGCGGGGAGCCAGCGAATCCGTCGGCCAGGAGCTGGGCGGCGCCCTCCATCATCGCCGTCGTTTGGGGAGGGACGCAGTCCCGATCGAGGCGGTGTGGGGCGGGCGGCGCGGGGCAGGAGGTGGCGG
The DNA here is from genome assembly GCA_036873465.1 of Thinopyrum obtusiflorum. NCBI lineage: Eukaryota > Viridiplantae > Streptophyta > Magnoliopsida > Poales > Poaceae > Thinopyrum > Thinopyrum obtusiflorum. Next base: position 37,048 of record JAAAWM010011135.1, read on the forward strand.
CGGGAAGGAGGTGTAGATGGGATCGAGGGGCAGGGTCGTGCGAGGCGCTGGTGGCTTTTTTTCTTCTTTTCTCTCCTCGGTACCTGTTCGGGTCTGACTTATGAGGCTGAGGCCCAAGTGGCAACGCTTCAGCCATGTGAGACGATCTCAGGGCAAGGCCCAGGTAGTAGTGCGGGACAGATCATGTACGTACGAAAATTTTGCGACGTGGTTCCCCGAATTAGTACCACCTAGCATTTTTGTTTTATAAATTCAAAGTGAAAGCGTAAATTCATAGGAAGAAAGCGTATTGTGACGGTGAACCCACGGAGTCAATCCGTGCTTTATTATTATTAGGGATAGATTAGGTAAAGAAATGTATAAATATGGAGGGAATCTTATTTTAGAGCCAAAGGGAAAATATCCAGCCGTCACAAGAAAAGTCACACACGATCAGATCAAGTCATGTTCACTTGTTAACCAAAAGCCAACACATCTAGGTCACCGCTTGCAAGAATAGATCCCATATAAGTAGAAAAGCAAAGGAAGAAGCGCCCATTCCTTTTTGGGAAGGTTCTCACAGCAGATTAGAGGAATCACTAATCCAGGGGAAGTAGGAGGAGGAGGAGGAGATGGAGGAGAGGGGGAAGGTGGTGTGCATGGCGAAGCTGGCCGGGCAGGTGGAGAGATACGATGGTATGGCGGAGAGATCCCTCGCTTGGTTTGTTTGCGCTTGCTCCCTGGCCCTGCTTGCATTGTGTTTGTTCTCGGTGCTTTGCATTTCGGGTCGATCGCTGACAAATTCTTGGTGGAATGGAGGGGGTAAGTTGGGGGTTCTTGGTTCCTGTGCCCGCTGGAACCTTTGCCCTGCGATTCCTTGTTCGATTTGTTTAGTTTCTCGAGCAGTAGCCTGCAGACCATGTCGGCCATTTTTTCTTCATTTCTGCTGTCCATGTGCAAAATGATCAGTTGATCGCAAACGTTGTGTGGTGATATTATTCCGGGCTGATTTTGTTTTTGGTGATTTTAGGGCCGTCTTGCTGCCCCAGTTTGATAGGAATCATTTTTCATGATTATTTGGGCCCAATCTTGGCAAATTTGAGTGCTTGATGGTTGTGGGGTCTGATTCTATACTTTGAGGGGCCCTGACATGAGTTGCTTCCTGCTGTTTCATGATGTTCCACTGAGAAAAGGAAGGATCAGATCATCGATGATGCATTCTGTTCTCTATATGGTACTGCTAATAGCCTAACTACACATGATCTATTGAACTTCCCTAGTGTGGAAGATGTGGAACTGTGTATTCCATGTTTGTAATAGTGTAAAAGATTGTGTTTTTTCTTTTATGGTTGGACTGGATTGATCTTGATGCTGATGTATATTGAATTGTTTTTTTTGGCAATTTGGTCACCATTAAATGCTTATGTCTTCTAACTTCCCAGTTCTATATGCAAAGTAGTACTATGTCACTATCACATTGTGTTGTGCAGGGACCTCTTTACTTTCCCCTTCCAGTTCATTTTGTTGACAACTTGACATAGCATCTAAAACTGGGTCTTGGCATGAGATATAGGAAACCTCCCTAATTGATTGACCTAATTTATGTGATGAAATCATGAGCATTGTTCTAGCATTATAGGCTTCCACATTCCCTGATTTCTCGCAGATGGTGGTAGACAACATCATGTTCCCCCTTTGCTTGCAACTCTTGTTAACATGTGACTCCTGGCTCTCAGAAACTAGTTTTTTTTCTTTTCTTTCGGTAAGGGGATAGCCCCGGCTGTTGCATTGGTTGATGCTCCCAGAAACTAGTTAGTGGGTGCTATGCAGTTATTCTTCTGGTTTGGATGTCTCGTTTTGGGAGAACTTTCTTGTCCGCCTTTTCTATACACAACTTTTGAAGTAATTCATACAGCCAGTTGGGCTGGAAAAGAATTGCTTTTGAATTCTGTTTGTTCCTCCAAAATCTAACAGATAACTTTCATAACTCTTGAGTTTCCATGAAGTTAGTATTAACTCTTAATTCATGGTTGTTCCTGCAGATATGGTGGATTTTATGAAGAAGCTTGCTAGGATGGATGTGGATATGAGCGCTGAAGAGAGACATTTATTTTCAGTTGGTTTTAAGAATACAATTGGTGCAAGGAGGGCATCATGGAGAATCCTTTCTTCACTTGAGCAAAAGGTGGCAGCGGGTGAGCAGGCTAGCCGGATGATAAGTGTCTACAGAACGAAAGTTGAGGATGAACTAAGGATGGTTTGCAATGAAATATTGTCAATCATCGCTATTCATTGCCTTCCCTTGGCTAATGCGGGTGAAAACGTTGTGTTCTTTCATAAAATGTATGTGCAGGTTCATAAATTCAGCTCTTCTTTTCACAATCGTCTATTGCTTCTCTATGTTGGTCTATTTTTCGGTCATTACATTCAGAGTTCACATGATACTTATATATCCATGTTTTCCTTATCCGGTTTGTACATGCCTAACTTTAAAATTCCAATTATTGACAGGAAAGGTGACTACTACCGTTACCTGGCTGAATTTAGCACTGGGGTTGAAAAGAAGTCTGTGGCTGACCAATCACTCATGGCCTATCAGGTGTGAAACCTTTCAACACGTACACATGTTCTAACTTACTTCTGGTTCTAAGGCTCGCATTCCACCTCTGACAATCTTCTAGCAAATGTTGCTGCAGCATGCCATGGTTGTCGCCTCCACTGAGCTTTCGCCTGCTCATCCAATCAGGCTTGGCCTTGCGCTCAATTTCTCAGTGTTCTTTTATGAGATAATGAACTGTCATCAGAGGTCATTCACCCTTAAATGACTCCTTTCGCCCTTTGTTCTGATGTTTTGTAGTTTAAAATAGATATCGTAATTCGTCATGCTTCTCTTTTTAAAATAAATAAATAAAATTGGCAGACCTACCAGGAGGCTACTAAGTTCAGATAAACCCATCACATCTTGTAGCCACTTCATTTAGTAGGTTATGTTTGCTGTAATCTTTTCCAAATATAGAGAATCACTATTCTTCATAATCTTTATTTTTAGAAAATGGAAGCTTTATTACCCCTGGCCTCTGCATCTGAAGATGCATCTAGCCAACCTTATTAACTATATGGATACTTATAATTTACATAGTTAAATCCCATAAATGCAATGTTAAATAGTTAAATCCATTGACAGTTTGACCCCATTATCAAAAGTTTTCTGGGTCTCCCCTTGGTTTAGAAGATACGGAGATGAATATTCATTATTCGTGATTCTGCATGTTGGTACCATGGCAGCTTGCTTGTCATCCCAGCATGCTAGTTTGCACAGGTCTTCGAAAAAAATGGAAGTGGCAACCTTACTCTGGGTGTTTTTCATGTTTGTTTCTCTTTCCAGACCTTGCCAAGTTGCAAAACAAGCATTTGATGAGGCTACTACTGAGATTAATTCCGCTGGCATGGACGGCAACAACGATAGCACACTAATGATGCAGCTTCTGAACGACAACCTAGCATTGTGGAAGTCAGAACTGACTGAAGGTAAAGCCATCAAAACTTTTTCGCAGGAATCTACTACTTTACCCCTTGTTATTCTTTTTTTTTTGAGGAATCACCGGGGGGGATCGGGATCCCCACTTGAACTATATTTCTCAAAGATTGGCCATGCCAATAAGAGTTTTACAGGGGTGCGGGGAGCCGCGAGGAGAGATAGATCAGCCAAGACCTAGCTGCTATCTTGTCAACCGGGTCTCGAAACCGGTTGCACCATAACTCAAAATCATTACAAATGTTGCGGATAGTGGTCAAAACATCATGATGATCGTTCCTGAAAGCAGCAGTGTTCCTGGAGTCCCATATCTTCCACAGGATGGCGAGCAGGACCTCCGGCCAGACAGTTGGGTCAAGTCCAGCCGGGGCGACAACAGACCAGAGGTCTTGGAACCTGGCAGTAGGGGTGATTTGAAGATTATCCCAGACTTGCCGCGCACTGGAGCATTCAATGAAGAGATGGGCAATATCTTCAGAGGAGCATGAGCATCTGGGGCAGTTAGCTTCTGTAATTATATGCTTGTGGAAGAGGTTAGCTCTAGTGTTTAGCCTTCCACGAAAAAGGAGTCAGCCGAAGAGTTTTAGCTTTGGGTGAGCTCGCGATCTCCAGATCAGGTCTGCGTGATCGTCTTCCACATCTTCCCGTAAAAGCAACGCATAGGCAGCGTTCGAAGAAAAAGGGGCCCCATGGTTTAGAACCCGTTCGTCCGGGCCTTCAGAGAGCTGGAAGTCCTGCAACAGCACATTCAAGGCAACAAGCTCAATCGATGCAGCGTTAGATAGCCGGTTAGTCAGGTTCACTTGTAAGCTGTACTGCATGACATGAAAGACTAGGATGTGTTCGTTGGATGAGTGGGAGTAGAGGCTAGGGAATTTTTGCGCTAAGGGTGTTGTCTGCAGCCAGGTATCGTGCCCGAAGAAGGTTTTGAGGCCATTATTGGTAATAACAAAGGAGATGGAGCATAGGGTTTTGGCCTGAGTTTGTATAGCTCTAGTTAGGAAGGTGGGGTTGCGGCATGAGGCAATATGTGGCGAGCTGTTTAGGTGTACTCTATTTAGCCAGGTAATCCAATACATCAGAGGCGCTAGAGAGCATCTTATGAGCAAACTTCATTAGCAAGTAGCCCTTTTGTAGAGCAATGTTTTTGATGCCTAGACCACCAATTTTTTTCGGTTTGCAAACGTTAGACCAAGCAATTAGGCATTGAGCGCCCGAACAAGACTCGTCAGCGGCCCAAAAGAAAGCTCTCCTGATCGCATCGATAGCTTTTACCGTCTTTTTTGGCAGTTTGAAGACCGACATAAAGTACGTAGCAAGTGAGTCAAGGACCGAGGAGATGAGAATTAGGCGGGCCGGGCGAGAGAGCAATCTAGCACACCAGCCAGGGAGTCAATTGAGACAGTTCGTTATGATCGGCTGGAAGGCGGAGTCTGGCAGTTTATGTAGTGAAAGGGGCAACCCAGATACTTCTGAGGAAAGCTTGAGATGGGGCTTCCTAAGGTGGTGGCTATGGCTATAGTATTGGCGTCATCCAGGTTTATAGGAACAAATGTGCTTTTGGAGAGGTTTATGTGAAGTCCTGTAGCCGCGGAGAAGGCTTGTAGAATAGAAATGAGGGTGGCGGCGGCAGAGCAAGATGCATGTGCGAGTATAAGGGTGTCGTCTGTGTATTGGAGAACCACTGGTGGGAGGTCTTAGTAGATGGGGTGTCGTAGCGCAGAGCTGGTGGAGTTGAAGTCTTTTTGGATAAGCTGCTGCAGGATATCCGCGACGATAATAAAGAGATAGGGTGATAGCGGATCGCCCTGGCGAAGACCGTTCTTGCAATTGATCCAATTGCCTTGAACACCATTTAAAAGGACAGATGTTTTCCTTGAGTTCAGGATGTCATCAATCCAGGAGCTGAAGTGATCGGGGAAACCACAGTGTCGTAGGATTTTCAGGAGTGAGTGCCAGGACACAGAATCGAAGGCTTTTCTGAAATCAAGTTTGAGGACCATGGTTTGGGCTTTTTGCTTGTGACAGGAGTTGATTAGATCAGCGGCATAGAGGAAGTTTTCAGCGATACAACGGCCGGAGATAAACCCAGTTTGGTCCCCGGCCACGAGCAGAGGGATGCGTGGTTTTAGTCTGTTGGTGAGAGGTTTTGCTATCCCCTTGATTGGGCAATTCTGCAGGGCAATTGGCCTAAACGCATCAGCTGTGCAGGCAAAGTCTGTTTTTGGTAGGAGCACCATAACTGATATGTTAAACCGCTCAGTTTCTGAATTGCAAAGCTCAAATTCCTTAAAGAAATTGGCCAGGGGAGTCTTTAAGAGGGGGCAGAACGATCTGTAAAAGGCAGGGCCGAAACCATCCGGTCCAGGGCTCGCGTTAGCATTCATGTGAAGGAAGGCTTGCTTGATCTTGTTATTAGAGAAAGGATCGGCCTGAAATCTAAGTTGAGGGACCGAAGTATGGTAGAGGTCCATGAGATTGAAGTTCCAGGAGGTGGGCGCAGCAATCCCGAGCAGATTGTGGTAAAAATTCTTAAGGATGAGGGCCTTGTCATGGTGAGCATGGTATTCGTTTCCCTGATCGCGCAGGACAGGGATTTGATTATTGCGCAAGCGTTGAGAAAGCGTGGCGTGTAAAAACTTGTTTTCATCCCCAGAGATGGCGAATCGAAGTTTTGCACATTGCTTGAGCATGTTCGAGCGGTCCCTAGTGGCTCGGAGCAGGGTCTGCTTAAGCACATTATGAAGATAGAGTTCAGCAGGCGAGAGGTGCCGCTGTTCTTCTTTAAGATCAATGAGGTTAATAGCGTGTTTACATCTAGTTTCTTGAACGTGGGCCGGGGCGATGGATTTGGCCCATTGCTTGAGGTGGGAACGACACAGTTTGAGAACACGGGCCAGATCCGCGGAGGCCGACGGAGGGGGTTGGGCTACTGGGCTGCATGCCTGGGCTACAATTTGACGGCACGCAGGGTGGAAGGCCTAGTGTCGTTCAAACCGGAATTGGCGGGAGCGAGGGATGGAGGTGAAGATAGATACAATGAGGGGGACATGGTCTGATGTGATCCGTGTGAGTGATGTGAGGTGAGTGTTAGGGAAGGCAGTGTTCCAAGCAATGTTAATGAAGGCTCTATCTAGTTGTTCTAGCACAGGGTTCTCGTGGTTATTAAACCAGTAAAACGGCGATCTAGCAAGGGCAGCTCGATGAGGGCCAGGATGTTGATTGCGTCGTTGAAAGCAGCTGCCTCTTGGGCGTGAAAATTATTGTTGTTTTTTCCCGCGAGCGTAGCGGATAAGGTTGAAGTCCCCCACAAAAGCCATGGCTCGGACTCAGGGGGAGCAATTTGTGTAATTTCATAAAGGCAATCTGGCTTCAGGGATCGGATTGTGGGAGCGTAAACATTTGTGATCGTGATCGCCGATGGATGGGCGAGGGATCATAAAGAGACCGAGGAGCAGTATGTATGGTTGGCATGCGTGGAGATAGAGAGCGAGGAGGTCTTGGCCGTAGTGAGCAGACCACCAGCCATGCCAGTGATTGGTAAGATGATGAACTTGTCGAGCGATCGTGGGAGGAAGAAGCGGATTTTTTGTCACTGGGCGCAGCCAACTTGGTTTCTTGCAGAAGCAAAAGTTGAGGCTTAATTGCAGATAATTCAGATAGGACATCCTTACATTTGTCCATGTCACCTAGACCTCTAACATTCCAGGAACACAACGACAGAGATGCATTACATATGGATAACTAGGCGCGACACCATTGGAAAGAAAGTAAAATGCAGAGCCGAAATACAGCGACCCACACGACTACGGTAGAAGCGACCCACATGACCATCAAAGTACATAATCCAATCCCGAGTTATTTCCTTGCCGGGGAGAGAGGTTTCTGGAATTTCTTCGTCTGGCGTTGGCGTCCATTATGCAATGAACTCTGCCAAGGCTCTGCTCTGAATTGTTGAAGTACATTCAAATTTGAGACCAAAACTTGACAGTTCCAACGCCCACTCAACAATCCTGCCCGTTGCATCTGGATTTCTTAAGGTCCTCTGCATTGGGAAGCGAGTGACGACGGTGATCTGGTGTGCTTGAAAGTAGTGGCGCAACTTCCTTGAGGCCATAACGAGACCAAAAAGCAATTTCTGCACGCCAGAGTATCTTGATCTAGCCCCATGGAGAAAGGAACTGACAAAATAGACTGGGCGCTGCACCAACTTATTTTTCTGCACAACTTGTTCTGATTCATTTGCTTGCTCTGTGCTTGACTTGTCGGCACCAGGACTTGCCGGAGAAGATTCCAGCTTGTCGCTTGATGGGCCCGCATCTGTTGCTTCTTCACTTTCAGCTTCCCTCTCCGTCACTAGTGCAGCACTGACCACTAGATTCGCTGCCGCCAAGTATAACAGCAACAGCTCCTGCGGTCTTGGCGCAACCACGCTTGGCGTAGAGGATAAGTACCTCTTCAAATCCTGCAGCGCGGCCTCTGCTTCCGGAGTCCATTTCATTGGACCTGCCTTTTTCAAAATTTTAAAAAACGGCAAGGCGCGCTCAACAGATTTGGAGATGAACCTGCTTAGTGCAGCAATGCAGCCGGGAAGACGGCGCACATCTTTGACGCGCTTCGGTGCTTCAATCTGCTCAATTGCTTTAATCTTGTCGGGATTGGCTTCAAGTCCACGTTGAGAAACAAAGAACCCGAGAAGCTTGTCCGATGGGACGCCAAACACACACTTCTTGGGGTTGAGCTTCAGGTTGATCTTGTGCAGATTAGCAAATGTTTTTTCTAAATCTTGTATCAGTGTCGCCTTGTCCTTGGTTTTGACCACTATATCATCCTTGTATGCTTCCACATTCCTGTGCAGCTGGGGCTCAAAACCAATTTGGACTGCTCTCGAATGTTGAAACAACACTTTTCAATCCGAAAGGCATATGTATGAAGCAATACGTGCCACATGGAGTGATAAATGCGGTCTTCTCTTCATCTTCCTTTGACATGAAAATCTGGTGATACCCAGAGTAGGCATCAAGAAACGACAGCAAGTCACATCTAACAGTGGAGTCAACAATCTGATCGATGCGTGGCAAGGGGAAATTATCCTTCAGGCAAGCTTTATTGATATTTGTAGTCAATGCAAAGCCGCCACTTTCCGTTGCCTTGCGCACAACAGCTGGATTGGCCAGCCACGTAGGATGGAGTACGCCTCTGACTAAACCTGCCGCTTCCAACTTCTTTATTTCTTCGGCAATAAATTGTTGCCGTTCCAAGGCTTGCTTCCTCACCTTCTGCTTGACGGGCCATGCGTGAGGACAGACAGTAAGGTGGTGCTCAATTACTTCCCTAGGAACACCGGGGATGTCAGATGGTTGCCATGCAAACACATTGACATTCGCCCGCAGGAAAGCAACTAGCGCGCTTTCCTATTTGTCATCGAGGGTGGAACTTATGGTGAAAGTTTCCCCCGTGCCGTCCTCCTTGGCGAGCACCTTCTTGGTCTTTGGTGGAGCAGCCTTGTTCTTTTTGCTCTTGTCGGCAGAGCTCTCTGGCACATCCTCGATGAGAGAGCAGCACTCCAAAGAAGCGCGCTTGCTGGAGTCAGTGGTCTTGCCGGTCTTCTCCTCTTCTTTCCCCCGGGAGCATTGTCGGCAGGAGCAAGTGCCTTGGTGGTAGATGCTGCAACTGCTTCTCGGTAGAGTTGTTCAGCGCATCCTTCTTATCAGAATGGATGCTGATGACGCTCATCGGCCCTGGCATCTTCAACGTGTTGTATGCATAGTGGGATGCTGCCATGAATTTTGCCAGTGCCGGGCGGCCAAGGATCCCATTATATGGTAATGGAATCTTGATGACGTTGAAGACAATCTTTTCCGTCCTATAATTGAGTTTGCTGCCAAATGTCACCGGCAGAGTGATCTTGCCCTTCGGCTGACTCCTTCCTGGATTGATCCCTTGGAACATGCCAGTCTTCTTCAAATCGTCATTGGAAATCTGTAGCTTCTTGACCACATCAGGTGAAATCAAGTTGAGACCAGCCCCACCGTCAACCAACATTTTTGTCACTTTGAGGCTGCGGATTGTTGGTGAAACCAACGGCAAGCACACGACCGCTGTTATGCGATCAGGGTGATCCTCAACGTAAAAAATGATGGGCGTGTTGGACCATCTCAATGGCTTCTGGGCGTCAACTGCTGGTTTTGCCGCATTGACTTCATGCGTCCATTTCTTGAGTTGGTGGTGAGAAGAGTGCAAAGATGCACCTCCGTCAATGCACATTGCTTCTGTGGCTTTCTAGAACTCATGTTCACTGGACTCGTGATCATCCTCTTTGTCCTCCTCATCATCCTCTCCTTTCTTGTCTTGACCTCTTGCAGGCTTCTCCTTCTGCTGCTTGGTCTTGCTGCGGCGACCTCCTCGGCCACCATGTTTCTTGCCGGACTCACTCGCACCGCCGGCGTTCTCCTTATCTCTCTTCTCATATTCAGCCTTCTGCTTTTCGGCAAGCTGCTCAACTTGCCGGCAGTCTTGAAGGTCATGGCTCTTCGTGCGGTGGATCTTGCAATATTGCTTGCCTGAGCCCCCGGTGTGGTCGGTGGCCGCCAAGGCTTGGCACGAGGTGCACCCGGCAACCTCCTTGCCGGGGCTCCCAGCCTTAGCCTTCTTGGCGGGGCCACTGTTGCCCGATCCCTCCCAATCTTGCCGGGTCCTTGAGCTATATCTTTGGTGTTTCCTGTTGTCGCCGGACCAGCGAGAGAGAGAGAGAGAGAGAGAGAGAGAGAGAGAGAGAGAGAGAGAGAGAGAGAGAGATCGAACGAGGTAGACGAACATGAGAGAGAGAGAGAGACGAGTAGTTTCCGGTGCTGCCATAACTGCTCAGCCTTTCCGTTTCTTTCATTCCTTTTATTCGATTACAAAGTAAGCTACGCTACCCTCCTGGTCTGGCCGCCGTGATCCGCGCAAATCGCGCTGCCCCACGATCACGTCCACAGCTAGAGCCCAACGACCAGGAGGAGTAACAGAAAAGGAAACGGGAGCGCTCGCTACGCGGGCCTCCACGATCTACGTGCATGCATGGGTCACATCCGACCCTGCTGCTAATTATTCAAACGGAAAGGAAAAAACATCCTAGTCTAGCCGCGTGGACTTGAGCTTATCTGGGCTAACATTTCTCCCTCCTAAGTTCAACGTCCGCCGGCTATCTCCTTGACGCCAAGTTTCTGTCGCAGCTCAATGAACTGCACACGTCCCAGCGCCTTGGTCAGAGCATCGACAAGCTGATCGTCAGTGCTAATATGATCAATGTCCACTTGTCCAGTCTCCACGCAATCACGGATGAAGTGAAACTTGATGTCAATATGCTTACTTCGGTCGTGATGGACTGGGTTTTTCGCCAAAGCAATGGCTGACTTGTTGTCGACTAGGAGTTTGAATGCGCTGGCCTCTTCCCCTCTCATTTCTGCAAGAAGACGGTCATCCAGAGGCCTTGACAGGTGGCCGCCGCTGCTGCTACATATTCAGCCTTGCAAGTACTGATCGCAACGATTTTCTGCTTCTGGGAGTTCCATGAGACAGGTTATCGCCAAGGAAAAAGACCTGCCCAGAGGTGCTTTTGCGGTCTCCGATGTCCCCAGCGTGATCGTTGTCGCTGTACCCGAGCAGTGCAGCCTTGCCAGTGCCACGCCGGTAGCAGCAACCATACTTCAGAGTGCTCTTAACATACCAAAGAATTTGCTTGACAGCCGTCCAGTGAGTAGTCGTTGGTTTTTCCATGAATCTGCTCACAATCCCAACTGCTTGTGCTATGTCCGGCCTCGTGTGTACAAGGTACCTCAAGCTCCCAATCACACTGCGATACAACGTGGGATCAACAGCCTTTTGTTGACGCTCGAAAATGGCATGATCGCAAAGAGTGACTTGAGGCTATAATGAGATGAGGTTAAAATTATGAGTTCATGTCACCAATTGATGGCTCTCTTCAAGATGATCGAAATAGATATGAAGATGGTCCAAAACGGAGCTCAGGTGCAAAAGATATGACAATTTCGGAGATACCCGTGCTGACATCAGAATAGAAAATGGCATGAAACCTAATTAAGATGGCCTCGGATGGAAAAATTTACAACTGCAAAGTTCTTCGTCTCGTCGAAACGGATGATTTTGATATAAAAATCATCTTAATCAGAGGTCGTATGCAGAAGTTATAGCCAAAACCGTGCGCTGCAGCAATATTTGGCCGGATCATCCGGGCGTCCAGATCATCCGGAAAATCGAAGCACCAAAAACAAAAGAAGGTTTATGATGAAACCGGATGATCTGGGTCCAGTCCCGGATGGTCCGGGTGGAGGCCGGACAATCCGGGTAGAAGTCCGGACAGTTTTTTCTACTGCAGATGTTAGAAAACAGCCCGAAACTCCCTCAAGATGACCTCAAATCGAAAAGTGTTCAACATGAAAGTTGTGCGTCTCGTCGATACGGTTGATTTTGATATAAAAATCGTCCAAATCCAAGGTCGTATGTGGATTCTAGAGCCAAAACAGCAAGCTGCTGTCTGAAAACTGGGCTAGGCCGGATCATCCGGGCCTTGAGCCGGACATCCGGGCCGGAGGTCGTGAATAGTCCGTGTTTTGATAGGTTTTGATGATTTGGACGGCTAGGCAAGTCCTTTTCTTGTACGGGAACTCCATCAGCCTCTTATATAGACAAGAGGTGACGGCCGATTGAACAACAACACACAATCGCAAAACCCATCTACTTTTTACCCTAGTTTTACATCTCTCTCTGGTTCTTTCTCTCTCGTTCTTCGTTCGTTCTTCGTGTTGAAGGGCAGCGATCCTCGAGGCTCTAGGGGCGGGCGAACCGACCTAGGGCAGCCCATAGCCGCCGCGCGTCCAGACGGGGTCCCTCCCGGGCGCGTGGGGTTTCGGGTGCTGAAAAGTGCCCGCCGGATTGCTTGCATACCGCGCTTCCGGACGGGTCTCCTTCGACGTGAGCTGCGGTGCATCACCCTCGGCGTTGGAGGTACACGGTGACGTGTTCATGTGCGAACACACTTTTTGGCGACTCCGCTGGGGACGAAAGATTAAGAATCATCATCAACCATGTCTAATCTCCCCAAGCCCTCAGAAGTTGATGCCGATAACATCATTAAGCCCAGTCTTGATGAACTATCGGAGGAACATCGCCAAGCCTATGAGACGCGCAAGAAGCAGCGTGAAGAGGCTTTTGAAGCGCTCAAGAAGAAGCACGAGGAGGAGGATTTGGAGGCGTTTCTTGCAAGTTTCAAGGACCGTCAAGGCAACATCACTCCGGTTGGAAACGTCAATTTTCCTCCCCTCATTGACGAACAAGATGTAATCACTGTGAGTAAAGTTTTTTCTCCAGAGCAAGTGGCTGTGATTGAAAGTCTTATTAGTAAGGGTAATGTGATGACGTACAATTCTTTTGTGGCAAATACTAATGCTAAGAAAAATATGTCTCCGTCGTCTAGCGGTACTGTTGGTGTATCTGAAAACCGTAGTCCAACTTTACCTATTTCATCGGCACCTCCTATACAACAACAATATAGTATGCCGTTGAATTTTTACCCTAGTCAAACAAATCAGCTTGTGGCTGCACCTGCATATCCTAATCATATTCTAAGTGTGCCCAATTCGGCGTCAACGCCGAATCACTTTGTCACACCACCCCTAGGCGCAAGCATGTTTGGTCTTCCGCCGAATTATGGTTCGGCGCCCATCCCACAAGTTGCACCCCTAGCTAGTACTCAGGTTGCTCCTATGTCATTGCCACAGACATCTTCATCTACCTCGGATACAACTTTAGCTAAATTAAGGGAGGATTTGCATAAGATGTTTCTAAAAACTTTCGGAAACGAGCCGAAAGTAAAGAGTCGTGTGTACCAAAAGCCTTATCCTGAACACTTTGATGCAGTCTTGTACCCTCAAGGTTATAAGTTCCTGATTTTGTCAAATTTAGTGGAGAGGGCACGAAAACAGCATGGGAGCATGTTAGTCAGTATCTAGCGCAGTTAGGTGAAGCGGGTTCCATAGAAGAATTGAAAGTGCGTTTATTTCCATTATCTTTAACTGGTACCGCATTTTCATGGTTTGCTGCTTTACCACATGGTTCAATTCTCTTATGGTCGCAATTAGAGCAAAAGTTTCATGATCACTTTTATAGCGGTGATAATGAGCTTAAGTTGTCACATCTTACATCGGTTAGGCAAAAACATGATGAATCGGTCACTGATTATGTCAAGAGATGTAGAAGTATAAAAAACCAATGTTATAGCTTGGTGATAACTGAAAGAGACTTGGCGGATCTTGTGCTTAATGGTTTAAAAACTCACATTAAAGAGAGCCTAGAAAGTTATGAGTTTTTGAATATTAACCAAGTCTTACAAAAGGCTTTGGCTCAAGAGAGTCGAAGTAAAGAGGTTCATAGGTCTACCACCGTTGAGTACAATGATGATAATTCGGACGATGAGGTTGATGTTTATACCACTGAGTTTGTTTGGTCCTCAAAGGCCAAACCCTATACATGCAATGCTCTTAAGCCGATTCCCAAGAATCATGATGAGGAGATGAAGTTTACTTTTGATATATCTAAGTGTGATAAAATATTTGATGCTCTCTTGCAAGATAAGATGATTAGAATATCACACACCACACCGCCGTTTGACGAGCTGAAACGGCGTGCTTATTGCAAGTACCATAATTCATTTTCTCATGCTACTAACGATTGCAATGTTTTTCGACGACAGATACAATCGGCCATTAATGACGGACGATTGAATTTTGCTGAGATGCAAGTTGATAAACAGCCCTTCCCGATAAACACCATGGATTTGGAGGGAAAGAAAATATTAATTCGGCCTAGCATAGCCGAATCTGCTAATAAAGATAATGTTGTTATTGGTGAACCCAGGAAAGGCAAGGAGGGCAACAAAGTCTCTGGAAGAGAGGTTGTGCTTGATAAGCAACCCGATGGCAAGGAAGTATTGAAGATCACCATAAAAAATCCTGCACTCGGGGAGCAACCACAAGTACAAGAAGATACTCATGCTAAATTTATCAAGCCCAAGAATTCAGAAGTTGGCAAGTGGGAAAAGAGTGAAGCTAAGCGCAAGCGAATCAAGCCAACTTTTGATATGTTGCTATCCAAATATGCAAGTCAAGCAGCCGGTTCTAGCTCTAATCGGCCATCACATTCAAAGCGTTCAAGATTGCCTCCGAAGCAAGAGCTTCGACGCTATGCAAGGCCACATGGGTCATGGACACCGACACCATGGATGTCACAAACCCCGTATGCGCCATATCACATGAGACTTCAGTGGAGGATGGGGGCAGCCCCCAATGGCTCCTTATGCTTTTCATATGGGGTGGGTAGCACCTAGAAGGCCTGCTCGCGAGAGGCTTTATTATCCCACACAAGGTCGTTGGAGCTATGGTGCTAATCGGTCAACAAAAATTTCTCCAAGTAAGGCCAATAAAAAAGTGTGGCGTGTTAAGTCACCTAATGCGGAAATTTCAGAATGCGACAAGCAAAAGGAGATCAAAAAGCCGGTTGTTGGTAATCTGGCTACTTCTAATGGTGATATTGTTATTGTTCAGCAGGGTTCCATGGTTAATGATCATGAGGCGAGCACAAGCAAGGCCAAACCTAGGGATCCCAAATATACTCAACCTAAGTGGTGTCCTCCCGTTTTAACTAAGACCATGAAAAGGAGATTACAACGTATGAGGAGCCACGAGAAGGTAGAGCGCAAAGAAGAGAAGCAAAGGGACAAATTGTTTAATGAAATTCGGCCCATGACACTCACAAAACAAGTGTGGAGGCCTAAAGAAAAAGAAAACGCAGATGCTTCTATATTAGCTACAACAACACCTTCACCACCAAAAGAGGATGATGCGACCCCTATTACATCGTCCACACCACCTGAAACATCCCCTTCAATTGAGGAATCTTTAAGCCCAATATACACATTGGGAGATGAAGATGAGACGGTGGATTATGAATCTACGCCGGTTCGGGAAGGTATGGATATTAATATGGTATATTACTTACCTGCCGAGTTTCGTGCTATAGGTGAAGAAGGGGAGGTAGCCCAGCTGGATTTTGGTCCTAAGAATGCTATCTTCGAGAAGCCAAAAAAACCTGTGAAACACTTGAAGCCATTGTACCTCAAAGGTCATATTAACGGATCACCGGTTGCTAGGATGCTCGTTGATGGTGGTGCTGTGGTAAATCTTATGCCCTATTCGGTCTTCAAGAAGTTGGGGTAACATGATGATGCATTGATGAAGACCAATATGGTACTTAATGGATTTGAGGGTAAAGAAAAGACAGAGGTCAAAGGTGTGATGTGCATGGAACTCACCGTGGGAAGTAAAACTTTGGCCACCACATTCTTCATCGCCGAGGTGCAAGGTAACTATAATGTTATATTAGGCCGCGATTGGGTTCATGCTAACCAATGTGTGCCATCTACCATGCATCAATTTTTAATACAATGGGTCAATGATGAGGTAGAAGTCATTCACGCGGATAATTCGGCTTGTGTTGCTTTGGCCGATGCAACGGTGGATTGGAATCATCCCGATGTTACTTGCTTAATAGGGCGTGACCTCTCGGAGTTTGATTTCCTTAGTGCTACAAGGAACGGGTTCATTCCCATCTGTTTAAAGACGATTGGTGGTAATCGGTTACAAGGTATGATGTGAACAAGAAGTTAAAATCAATGGTCGATATAAAATTATCGCCCTAAGCATAAACATGGCCGATATAGAAATTATCGCCCTAACCGCATATAAATGGCCGATGGAGTGTTGACATCGTCCTTAGACCAACGTATTGCAAGATATTTTTCGGCACGCTAGCTTTGCCGAAAAACAGGGGGGCATGTGTTGACGCTCAAAAATGGCATGATCGCAAAGAGTGACTTGAGGCTATAATGAGATGAGGTTAAAATTATGAGTTCATGTCACCAATTGATGGCTCTCTTCAAGATGATTGAAATAGATATGAAGATGGTCCAAAACGGAGCTCAGGTGCAAAAGATATGACAATTTCGGAGATACCCGTGTTGACATCAGAATAGAAAATGGCATGAAACCTAATTAAGATGGCCTCGGATGGAAAAAGTTACAACTGCAAAGTTCTTCATCTCGTCGAAACGAATGATTTTGATATAAAAATCGTCTTAATCCAAGGTCGTATGCAAAAGTTACAGCCAAAACCGTGTGCTGCAGCAATATTTGGCCTGATCATCCGGGCCGGCGTCCAGATCATCCGGAAAATCGAAGCACCATCCCGGATGATCCGGGTGGAGGCCGGACAATCCGGGTAGAAGTCCGGACGTCCGGACAGTTTTTTCTGCTGCAGATGTTAGAAAACAGCCCGAAACTCCCACAAGATGACCTCAAATCGAAAAGTGTTCAACATGGAAGTTGTGCGTCTCGTCGAGACAGTTGATTTTGATATAAAAATCCAAATCCGAGGTCATATGTGGATTCTAGAGCCAAAACAGCAAGCTGCTGAAAACTGGGCTAGGCCGGATCATCCGGGCCTTGAGCCGGACATCCGGGCCGGAGGTCGTGAATAGTCCGTGTTTTCATAGGTTTTGATGATTTGGACGGCTAGGCAAGTCCTTTTCTTGTACGGGAAGTCCATCTGCCTCTTATATAGACAAGAGGTGACGGCCGATTGAACAACAACACACAATCGCAAAACGCATATACTTTTTATGCTAGTTTTACATCTCTCCCTGGTTCTTTGTCTCTCGTTCTTCGTTCGGTCTTCTTGTTGAAGGGAAGCGATCCTCGAGGCTCTAGGGGCGGGCGAACTGACCTAGGGTAGCCCATAGCCGCTGCGCGTCCAGACGGGGTCCCTCCCGGGCGCGTGGGGTTTCGGGTGCTGAAAAGTGCCTGCCGGATTGCTTACTTACCGCGCTTCTAGACGGGTCTCCTTCAACGTGAGCTGCGGTGCATCACCCTCGGCGTTGGAGGTACACGGTGACGTGTTCGTGTGCGAACACCTTTCCCTCGTCATCTTTTCTCAGCTTGAGCCGGCACTCCATGGGCGTTTGACAGCCATTGCATCCAGTCATCCCAGCCACTTCAAGCACCTTCTCTGCATAACTCTTTTGACACAGCGTAATTGAATCTTTGGACTGTATTACCTCAATGCCCAAGTAGTAGCTTAGGAGGCCGAGATCACTCATCTTGAAGAGCTCTTGCATCTGCTTCTTGAATTCGATGATGGATGCCTTGTCGGTTCCGGTGATGATGAGGTCGTCAACATACACACCCACTAGCAGAAATGAGTGTGCATCACCGCGGTGATACGCGGCATGCTCCAGTGGACTGCGCGTGAACCCCAGCGTGCTCATGGTCTCGTCCAACTTCGTGTACCAGGCCCTCGGAGCTTGCCGCAGCCCGTAGAGCGCCTTCTGAAGCCGCAGGACCTGCTGCTCCTTGCCGGCGGTGACGTACCCCGGTGGCTGTGCCACGTACACTTCCTCGGCGAGGTCACCATTGAGAAAGGCAGATTTTACATCCATATGGTGCACCTCCCAGCCGGAGTGCGCGGCAAGCGCGAGAAGCAGCCGCACGGTCTCCATCCGTGCCAATGGCGCAAAAACTTCCTCGAAGTCCACGCCTTAACGCTGCACATAACCTTTCGCCACCAGACGCGCCTTGTACTTGATGATGTTGCCATCGGGATCGCGCTTGACGCGGTACACCCACTTCAAGCCAGTGGCTTTGTGGCCGGCTGGCAAGTGGGCGAGCTCCCAGGTGCTGTTCTCGCCTATGGAGTCGATCTCTGCATCCATTGCCGCCTTCCAGGCCCTGTCGCTCAGCGCCTCAGCGATGTCGCGCGACTCCTCTGTCGTGAGCAAGCACTGGTCAGGCTCCTCCCATACAGCCTCATGTTCTGTCTCATCGAGAACATCGGAGAGGCGCCGATATCTTATCAGCCCGGAGTCGACGTCGCGCGCGTCATCGTGCGTGAGCGGCGTGGCCCATCGTGGCTCCCGCGTCGCCACAGGGGTGCATGGCTCGGTCTGCGGTGTGGTGGGCGCCGATGCGGTCGGCATGTCGGCGGAGTCCAGCGGCGTCCCCAATGGTGGCGTAGAGGGTGATCGTGGCGCCCCGCTCCTTGGCGTAGACGCAGGCGAGCCGCCCGTGTCCAGCTCGTGCACACCATGGTCATTTGCATAGACCACAGTGAACGTCGTCGGCGCGGGCGCGGTGACCGTGCCCTGTGCATTCCAAGTCCACGGCCTGCTCTCCTCAAATAAAACATCACGTGTTACATGTACCTTCTTTGTAGCCGGATCGTACACACGATACGCCTTGGATCCTTCTTCGTAGCCGACGAAGATCATGGGTGTGGATTGATCAGAGAGCTTTGTGACTCCAGGACCGAGCTTCTTGACATGTGCCACACAGCCGAACACGCGCAGGTGTTGTACACTTGGCTTCCGGCCATGCCACGCTTCATATGGTGTCACTCCATCCAGGGAGCGCATGGGGGCTCTGTTGAGCAGATACACGGCGGTCTTCACCGCCTCAGCCCAGAAGTACGACGACACTGCCATGCTCTTGAGCAAGCAACGAGCCATCTCGATGACGGTTTGGTTCCGCCGTTCGACCACCCCATTCTGTTGAGGAGAATATGGAGCGGTCGTGTAGTGCTTAACTCCCAGCTGTTCACAGTACTCTCTGAATTCGACGGAGTTAAACTCGCCACCCCGGTTTGACCGGAACGCCCGTAGCTTGCATCATCCCTCTGCTTCTGCCATGGCCTGCACCTTCTTGAATCTCTGGTGTGCTTCATCCTTAGACTTCAGCAGCTCCGACCACATGTAGCGGGAGTAATCGTCCACCACCAACAGAAAGTATTTGTTGCCTCCGGGTGTGGTTGGTGTGATTGGCCCGCACAAGTCCGTGTGCACCAGCTCGAGTCCTTGCTCTGCACGATATCCGGCGACCTGAGGGAAGGGTGCCCGGTGTTGCTTCCCAGCGCACAGCCGTCACAATACTCTTCGACACGGTCTATGGCCGGCATCCCTCGCACCATTTGCTTTGAGGGCATGGAACGTAGGGCTCTAAAGTGGATGTGTCCCATCCTGGCATGCCATCGCCAGGTTTCATCTTCTGCCTTTGTGAGCAGACAAGCTGGGGAATCAATGGATAACATGCTAGTGTAGAGTCTGCTCACTGTTCGCTTGACACGGGTTAGCACACGACGGCCTGGATCGTGTATGGTCATGATGCCGCCCTCAATCCCGATCTTGCATCCACCTTCATCGAGCTGGCCAACCGAGATGATGTTGCTGCAAAGACTTGGGATGAAATATACCTCTGAAAGTGCTCTCTGGTCCCTACTTTGGCATCTGAACACAACAGCGCCCTTGCCTCTTATGGCCACAACTGAGCCATCACCCAATTTCATAGTGCCATGCACTCCCTCGTCGAGCGTGGCGAACATGCTTTTCTCCCCTGTCATGTGACTGGGCGCACCGGTGTCAAAGTACCAGAGTCCATCGGGCGAGGGTACAGGGATCACCTCCTCATTCAGAAAGACGGCCTGCGGCGCGACGAGTTGTGAAGAGCTAACGTTGTTGACCACGGCCATGAGCAGCCCCTGGTCATGTTCGTCGCCGCCGTCACGGACAAGGTTGACCTGCTCCTTTTTCCCTTGCTCCTTTTGTTTCTCTAGCCACGACCAACAGTCCTTTTTCCAGTGTCCAACCTTGCCGCAATAATGGCATTTGCCCTTCTTCTTGCCGCCGCCCGGGCCGCTGTTGCCGGACGCCGGCTTCCCGCCACCGCCACTGCCCTTGGCCAGCGACTTGCCTGGTGACTTGCCCTTTCCACCACTACCGACGGACGATGATCCGCCACCGTACTTGTGCTCGCGAGCGGCCCGCTCTTCGGCGGTAAAAAGAAGCTGCCCGTCGGAGTGCGCGGCGTCGTCGAGGCCGTAGTGGTCCTCACACGCCGAGAGACGCCCGGTCAACTCCTCGACCGACAACGTCTTGAGGTCGATCAGTGACTCGATCGCCATGGCCATCTGCCTGTACTTCCGCGGCATGACTCGGAGGAATTTCTGGACCGCCTTGTGCTCCGTCGCCGGATCGCCATACAACTCCAGATCGGCGATGATGCCGGTGAGCCGCAGTGCAAAAGGAGATCAAAGAGTCGATTGCTATTGGGTAATCCGGCTAATTCTAACGGTAATATAGTTGTTGTTCAGCAGGGTCCCATGGCTATTGATCATGAAGCTAGCACAAGCAAGGCCAAACATGGGGATCCCAAATATACCCAACCTAAGTGGTGTCCTCACGGCTTAATTAAGACTATGAAGAGGATATTGCAGTGAATGAGGAACCATGAGAAGGGGGAGCACGAAGTGGAGAAGCAAAGGGACAGATCATTCGGTAAAATTTGGCCCATGGCATCCGCAGACGTGTTGAGGCCTAAAAAAACAAAGAACACAACAGCTTCCATATTAATTGCAGCAGCACCTACACCATCAAAGGAGGAGGATGCGACCCCTATTACATCGCCCACGCTACCTATTACTCCCCCTTCACTCGAAGAGACTTAAAAGCCAATATATAGATTGGGAGATGAACATGAGATGGTGGATTATGAATCTATGCCGTTTCGGGAGGATATGTATATTAATATTTCACCGCCGAATTTCGTGCTATAATGAAGGTGAGGTGGCCCAGCTGAATTTTGGTCCTAAGAATGCCATCTTTGAGAAGCCGAAAGAACCGGTGAAACACTTGAAGCCATTGTACCTAAAAGGTCATATGAATGGACTGCCGGTTGCTAGGATGCTTGTTGATGGTGGTGCTTTGGTTAATCTTATGCCTTATTCGGTCTTCAAGAATTGGGATTGCATGATGATGCGTTGATGAAGACCAATGCGGTGCTTAATTGTTTTGAGGGCAAAGAAATGACAGAGGCCAAAGGTGTAATGTGCATGGAACTCACCACTGGAAGCAAAACTTTGAACACCACATTCTTTGTCGCCGAGGTGCAAAGTAACTACAATGTTATATTAGGCCGCGATTGGGTCGCCAATCAATGTGTGCCATGTACCATGCATCAATTCTTAATACAATGGGTCAATGATGAAGCAAAAGTCATTCACGCGGATAATTCGGCTTGTGTTGCTTTGGCCGATGCATCGGTGGATTGGAATCATCCTGATGCTACGTGCTTAATGGGGCGCGACCTCTCGTAGTTTGGCTTCCTTAGTGCTACGAGGAACGGGTTTGTGCCCATCTCTTTAAAGACGATTGGTGGTAATCAGCTCTAGGGTGTGATGTAAGCAAAATATAGAAACCTAAACAGGCAATGGCCGATATATAATTATTGCCCTAAGCATAAACATGGCTGATATAGATTTATCACCCTAAGCACATAAAAATGGCCGATGGGGTGTTGACATCGTCCTTATAACAAACACAGTGCAAGTTATTTTTTGGCACGCTAGCATTGCCAAAAAATAGGGAGGCATGTGTTGCCACCAGATTTCGGCAGCCAAAACAGTACACTGTTGCTCTGCAGCAGCAGGATCTGAAGATGGCCGGACTGTCCGACGAAATTCAGCCGAACTGACCGTCTGTACCCAGGTAGTGGCCGGACAGTCCCGGCAATGTCCAGCAAAAATATCATGCTTTTTCAGATTCAGAAGTTAAAAAGAGTCAAAACGCCCTCAATATGTTCTCGAATAAGAAAACGTTCAACATGAAAGTTGTTCATCTCATCGAAGCGGATAAATTTACTTTTGGGGTCATCTGCATCCGAGGTCATATGCGAGTTCTGGAGCTGGAAAATCATGATGTTGTCCGCAGACCTAGAGATGGCCGGACAGTCTGGCCAAATTTGGGGTGGACACCCACGGGCGATTCTGAGTTAGGTCAAATTTTGGCTCTTTGGACCGGAACTGGAGCCGTTTTTTGTGTGGGAAATCCAGCCATGTCATATATAGATGAGAGGTGATAGCCGGTTGGATAACAACACATTGCAAACTCATCTACTACTTTTTACCCTACTTTTTACATCTCTCTCACGTTCTTGCTTCCTTGTTCTTCGTTTTGGAGGGCAACGATCCTCGAGGCTCTAGGGGCGGTTGGACCGACCTAGGGCAGCCCATAGCCGCCACACTCCCAGACAGGGTCCCTCCCTGGCGTTTGGGGTTTCAGACTCAAAAGTTCTCACCGGCGTGTCTTGCGTATCGCGCTCCCGGCATGGCCCGTCCGGCGATGTTGTCTTGCGTATCGTGCTCGAGTCCAGGGGTACACGGTGACATGTTTGTGTGCGAACAACCTTGTAATTCTGCACAACAAAGTGAGCGATGTCCTGCGAAATTGAATACTGATTATGTTTTGGTTAGTTTTATCATCCTGTCCAACAGTGTTCAGTACGTCATCTCAAGAAGCCAGTACCTCCCATGTTTTGTTTTGCCACTCTAGCTAACCAAACCATTGCTCCTAATATGTTGCATGAAAAGATCCTTTTGCACCAGAAATTATGCCGTATATGACAAATTGATAGTTACTTGCAAGTTACCTAGATCCTTAATAGTTGGCTCAAGTTTGATCGTCGGAGTTACTAAAAATGTATCGAGAGAATTGTACTTGAGATGCTGATGTTGATTCCTCCGTTTTGCTGGTGTCAGAAATATTCACCAACATTAATCTTTCTATGGTCAATGCCTAGTCTTTGACAGTAACGAGTCCATGACCACAATTCTGGAGCCATGTCTCTGATTTAACGCTTGACAATCAAAATCATGGTCTCTTTTATTTTGGCAGGTGAAACCTCGAAGGATAGCGACATTGATATGGTGGTAAGATGCTCATTCCCGTGACATCCATTTGGACCCTTAGAAAAATTATATGCATTTGAAAGATTTGTAAGTATGGTGGGGAACATAAATAATCCATTGCAGGAAATAATAGTATCTAGAACCTCACATATAGTGATATTTCCAGTTTAAAAAACATGGATTTTGTACCACAGTGAAACTTTACCCAAAAAGGCTTTTGCCCCGCTTTATATGTAAAAGCACCAACGACATACAGACTGCAAACACCCGACACCACACACACCCAAGGCAGATACAAGAGAGCTGACGATCAGCAACACTACTCCAAAGATCCCAAAGCAAACAACAAGTAAACAGAAGAGCATAGCTAAGGGACTAAGGAGCGCTCCACCGTGAGCAAGTCACCGCGAGGAGACGGAGCCGAAACTCGACGAACTAGGAACTCTAGAACGGTGCTTTCAGGAAAGAAACGACACCGGAGAGCCGCCACCGCCCGATCCACTGAATCGAGGTTTTCACCCGGTGGTCGTTACTCCTGGCGGGATCTAGACTGGCCCCATAGATCAATACTAGTCTTTTCTGTGCACTTTGTCCTCACTCGTGCGCACCCGGAGCAACTTCCTGGTCGGTCACCCATCCTAAAATTACTCCAAGCTGAGCACGCTTAACTTTGGAGTTCTTTCCGAATGGGCTCCCGAAAAAGAAGGAATTCCTTATTGATACGAGTAGTCTATCATCCCTTTTAAGCCAGGCTATCACATACACCCCCACTCAGAGGAACCGACGTCCTCGTCGGGCCACAGGAACATTCCCTCTTGGCACATACGTCTGTGCATCTAGTCCGGTACATGTGCCATGCCGTGTGCCACGACGGGTCACAAGCGTCATGCACAACATGACCGCGCACCTGTCTGCAAACATCCGTGTAACCGCGAGGGTCGGCTCTGATACCAACTTGTAACGCCCTGGACACACCCGCCGGTGGTCGTTACTACCGGCGGGATCTAGACTGGCCCCACAGATCAATACTAGTCTTTTCTGCGCACTTTGTCCTCACTCGTGCGCACCCGGGAGCAACCTCCCAGTCGGTCACCCATCCTGAAATTACTCCAAGCTGAGCATGCTTAACTTTGGAGTTCTTTCCGAATGGGCTCCCGGAAAAGAAGGAATTCCTTATTGATATGAGTAGTCTATCATCCCTATTAAGCCAGGCTATCACACTTCAGGAAGGGAACGACGCAAGGACGCTGCCGCCATTGGTCTGGCCCGAAGCAGACGAGGTTTTCACCCCGGCCACGACCCTCTGCCTCCGCCCAGGGTACGACACGACAGGAGAGCGTCGGCCGTACCACCACCGTAGAGCGTCGAAGGCCCGCCACCATGCCGCCCTTGCGACCATGACAGCGAGCGCGTTAGCGCCCGAGCTACGAGCTCCGCCCACGAGCCCGCAGCTCCCACCACCAAGGCCGCCGCCCTGCATCCAGACACTCCGGAGACCATCAAAGGTACGGGCTTTGAGCCGACCGGCAGGACCTAAGCACCATCGGAACCGCCGGTGGCCGTCCCACCCCGAACCCCGATCTGCAACCAAGAGGCACTAGGTCTGGAAGAGGGGAGGGGGGAGCGGAGCTCGTCCGGACCGGCGCACCCCTGCGCCAGTGACAGGTAGTCGGTCTACCCATCCCTCCATCAGCCTCCCCTGCGTCACCCCTGACGCCCTACCATGGCCACCGACCAGATCCAGGCGAGGAAGAAGCAGCCACCCATCCGCCGGCGAGGGCCACCGAATCGGCCGCACCCAGCCGCCGATGAGGGCCTCCAAAGGAGCCAGCAACCTGACCCGCACCTCCGCCGTGACGCCATGGCGCCTTGCCGCCAGGTACTGTCACCCGCCTCGAGCAGAGCCGCCGCAGCCCGCGCCGCCCGCGGGGCAGAACCAGCCAACGCCGACGCCGCCACCCCGGCCACGCATCCGCCGTGCACCGCCCGCCTCCAGCCCACCACGCCTGGCCTGCCGCTCCGCAGCGCCGCCGCGCCCCAGATCCGCGCTATGCTGCCGCTCGGGGCGCCCGCCCGCGCCAGCCCCCCACGAGCGAGGAGTGAAAGGGCCCCGCCGCCGCCAGCACCCACCGGGCTTTGCCCGGCGGCGTGGACAGGCGGCGGCGAGGGGAGGGAGGGGGGGAGGGGGGTCGCGCGCCGGTGGCTAGGGTTACCCCTCGGTCGCTCGCGGGAGCGACGCGAGGACGCGAGGGGGGGAGGGGGCTCAGACCGCTGCTCTGTTTTCAGTCTGCTGCTCAAGTTCCACAGTAAAACTTTCATGGTACGATAGTTATCTACAACGAAGTCATGAACTGATGCACATCTGAAAAGTATCCACTTACAGTTACAGATGCTTGATTTGAACATGAAACTCATCGGCCAGCTATTGAAACTAGAATTATGGAAATAGAGGTACAATTAATGTTAATATAGTCGTGGTGAATCATCAAAGAAGCATTCTGCCTCCGTTCTGTTGATGTAATTAATGAACTCTCTGCAATATACTCCCCCCCTTCCGTGATGTAGCGCGTATAGATTTTTTGGGAAGTCAAACTTTGACCAAGTTTATAGAGAAAACTATTTATATCTACAATACCAAATATATAAAATATGAAACTACATCTTATGATGAATCTAACGATATATGGTTGGCATTCTAGGTGTAAATGTTTTTCTCCTACTCCGGTTTGTGAGGTTTGACTTTTCAAAAATTCTATATGCATTACATTATGGAACGGAGGGAGTAGATAGTATGCACTTTAGCTCATGAGTAAATCTGTTGTGGCAAGTTATCTGCAAGTCCTTGTTTATCTCAAAACTGCAATATGTCTACGAGCAAGCAGAAGTAGGATACCTGCAAATTCGTCTGATCACACTATGTCTGATCACTATACTGATGCTGACGTGTTGCCAGATCCTGTTTTTTTTTAAACAAGATTGCCAGATCCTGTTGGTTTTGTGACAATGCGCTGATACAATTTTCTGACATTTTACGAGGGATGACTGGAATGTGCTCAAGGCCCCCCTGCATGCATGTGTGCAAAATGACCAGAACATAATGGTACCAAACCTGCTAGACACTGTTGGTTTTTGTGACAATGCGCTGATACAATTTTCCAACATTTTAGCAGGGATAACTGGAATGTGCTTCAAGGCCCCCCCCTAGCACGTATGTGTGCAAAATAACCAGAACATAGTGCTACCATTG
>JAAAWM010011136.1:0-63663 GCA_036873465.1 Thinopyrum obtusiflorum
TACCCACCATAATACTTATGCTCTTGAGAGAAGCCACTAGTGAAACCTATGGCTCCCGGGTCTATTTTCCATCATATTTATTTCCCGTCAACAAGCTATTTCTGGCGCCGTCTATTTTTGCAATCTAACTTTTACTCTTTATTATAAAAATACCAAAAATATTATCTTATCATATCTATCAGATCTCACTCTCGTAAGTGACCGTGAGGGATTGACAACCCCTTTATTGCGTTGGTTGTGAGGTTCTTGTTTGTTTGTGTAGGTGCGTGGGACTCGAGCGTGATCTCCTACTGGATTAATACCTTGGTTCTCAAAAACTGAGGGAAATACTTACGCTACTTTACTGCATCACCCTTTCCTCTTGAAGGGAAAACCAACGCAGTGCTCAAGAGGTAGCATAATGCTACCGTCAAACAAAGCAGAATAAGATGCATAAAGGATAAACATCACATGCAATCAATATAAGTGATATGATATGGCCATCATCATCTTGTGCCTTTGATCTCCATCTCCAAAGCACCGTCATGATCACCATCGTCAAAGGCGCGACACCTTGATCTC
The DNA here is from genome assembly GCA_036873465.1 of Thinopyrum obtusiflorum. Lineage (NCBI taxonomy): Eukaryota > Viridiplantae > Streptophyta > Magnoliopsida > Poales > Poaceae > Thinopyrum > Thinopyrum obtusiflorum. Next base: position 562 of record JAAAWM010011136.1, read on the forward strand.
CATCGTAGCATCGTTGTCGTCTCGCCAACTATTGGGGGGGGGGGGGGGGGGGGGGGGGGGGGGGGGGGGGGGGGGGGGGGGGGGGGGGGGGGGGGGGGGGGGGGGGGGGGGGGGGGGGGGGGGGGGGGGGGGGGGGGGGGGGGGGGGGGGGGGGGGGGGGGGGGGGGGGGGGGGGGGGGGGGGGGGGGGGGGGGGGGGGGGGGGGGGGGGGGGGGGGGGGGGGGGGGGGGGGGGGGGGGGGGGGGGGGGGGGGGGGGGGGGGGGGGGGGGGGGGGGGGGGGGGGGGGGGGGGGGGGGGGGGGGGGGGGGGGGGGGGGGGGGGGGGGGGGGGGGGGGGGGGGGGGGGGGGGGGGGGGGGGGGGGGGGGGGGGGGGGGGGGGGGGGGGGGGGGGGGGGGGGGGGGGGGGGGGGGGGGGGGGGGGGGGGGGGGGGGGGGGGGGGGGGGGGGGGGGGGGGGGGGGGGGGGGGGGGGGGGGGGGGGGGGGGGGGGGGGGGGGGGGGGGGGGGGGGGGGGGGGGGGGGGGGGGGGGGGGGGGGGGGGGGGGGGGGGGGGGGGGGGGGGGGGGGGGGGGGGGGGGGGGGGGGGGGGGGGGGGGGGGGGGGGGGGGGGGGGGGGGGGGGGGGGGGGGGGGGGGGGGGGGGGGGGGGGGGGGGGGGGGGGGGGGGGGGGGGGGGGGGGGGGGGGGGGGGGGGGGGGGGGGGGGGGGGGGGGGGGGGGGGGGGGGGGGGGGGGGGGGGGGGGGGGGGGGGGGGGGGGGGGGGGGGGGGGGGGGGGGGGGGGGGGGGGGGGGGGGGGGGGGGGGGGGGGGGGGGGGGGGGGGGGGGGGGGGGGGGGGGGGGGGGGGGGGGGGGGGGGGGGGGGGGGGGGGGGGGGGGGGGGGGGGGGGGGGGGGGGGGGGGGGGGGGGGGGGGGGGGGGGGGGGGGGGGGGGGGGGGGGGGGGGGGGGGGGGGGGGGGGGGGGGGGGGGGGGGGGGGGGGGGGGGGGGATAAAGGAGCAAGGGGGGAGGCCGGCCGGCCCCTGTAGGGCGCGCCAGGAGGAGTCCTCCTCCTAGTAGGAGTAGGACTCCCCTCTTTCCTACTCCTACTAGGAGGGGGAAAGGAAGGGGGAGAAGGAGAAGGAAAGGGGGGTGCCGCCCCCCTTCCTAGTCCAATTCGGACCAAAGGGGAGGGGGTGGCGCGGCCTGCCCTGGCCGGCCCCTCTCTCTCTCTCTCCACTAGGGCCCAACAAGGCCCATTAACCCCCGAGGGGTTTCGGTAACCCCTCCGGAACTCCGGTAAAATCCTGATTTCACCTGGAACACTTCTGACGTCCAAATATAGGCTTCCAATATATCAATCTTTATGTCTCGACCATTTCGAGACTCCTCGTCATGTCCGTGATCATATCCGAGACTCCGAACTACCTTCGGTACATCAAAACATATAAACTCATAATACCGATCGTCACAGAACGTTAAGCGTGCGGACCCCACGGGTTCGAGAACTATGTAGACATGACCGAGACACGTTTCCGCTCAATAACCAATAGCGGAACCTGGATGCTCATATTGGTTCCTACATGGGGGGGGGGGGGGGGGGGGGGGGGGGGGGGGGGGGGGGGGGGGGGGGGGGGGGGGGGGGGGGGGGGGGGGGGGGGGGGGGGGGGGGGGGGGGGGGGGGGGGGGGGGGGGGGGGGGGGGGGGGGGGGGGGGGGGGGGGGGGGGGGGGGGGGGGGGGGGGGGGGGGGGGGGGGGGGGGGGGGGGGGGGGGGGGGGGGGGGGGGGGGGGGGGGGGGGGGGGGGGGGGGGGGGGGGGGGGGGGGGGGGGGGGGGGGGGGGGGGGGGGGGGGGGGGGGGGGGGGGGGGGGGGGGGGGGGGGGGGGGGGGGGGGGGGGGGGGGGGGGGGGGGGGGGGGGGGGGGGGGGGGGGGGGGGGGGGGGGGGGGGGGGGGGGGGGGGGGGGGGGGGGGGGGGGGGGGGGGGGGGGGGGGGGGGGGGGATGTGCATTACCGAGAGGGCCCAGAGATACCTCTCCGACAATCGGAGTGACAAATCCTAATCTCGATCTATGCCAACTCAACAAGTACCATCGGAGACACCTGTAGAGCACCTTTATAATCACCCAGTTACGTTGTGATGTTTGGTAGCACACAAAGTGTTCCTCCGGTAATTGGGAGTTGCATAATCTCATAGTCATAGGAACATGTATAAGTCATGACGAAAGCAATAGCAGTAAACTAAACGATCAAGTGCTAAGCTAACAGAAATGGGTCAAGTCAATCACATCATTCTCCTAATGATGTGATCCCGTTAATCAAATGACAACTCATGTCTATGGCTAGGAAACTCAACCATCTTTGATCAACGAGCTAGTCAAGTAGAGGCATACTAGTGACACTATGTTTGTCTATGTATTCACACATGTATTATGTTTCTGGTTAATACAATTCTAGCATGAATAATAAACATTTATCATGATATGAGGAAATAAATAATAACTTTATTATTGCCTCTAGGGCATATTTCCTTCAATTCATGCTAGAATTGTATTAACCGGAAACTTGATACATGTGTGAATACATAGACAAAACAATGTGTCCCTGGTATGCCTCTACTTGACTAGCTTGTTCATCAAAGATGGTTATGTTTCTTAGCCATAGACATGTGTTGTCATTTGATGAACAGGGTCACATCATTAGGAGAATGATGTGATGGACAAGACCCATTCATTAGCTTAGCATTGTGATCGTTACAGTTTTATTGCTACTGCTTTCTTCATGACTTATACATGTTCCTATGACTATGAGATTATGCAACTCCCTATTACCGGAGGAACACTTTGTGTGCTACCAAACATCACAACATAACTGGGTGATTATAAAGGTGCTCTACAGGTGTCTCCGATGGTACTTGTTGGGTTGGCATAGATCGAGATTAGGATTTGTCACTCCGATTGTCGGAGAGGTATCTCTGGGCCCTCTCGGTAATGCACATCACTATAAGCCTTGCAAGCAATGTGACTAATGAGTTAGTTGCGGGATGATGCATTACGGAACGAGTAAAGAGACTTGCCGGTAACGAGATTGAGCTAGGTATTGAGATACCGACGATCGAATCTCGGGCAAGTAACATACCGATGACAAAGGGAACAACGTATGTTGTTATGCGGTTTGACCGATAAAGATCTTCATAGAATATGTGGGAGCCAATATGAGCATCCAGGTTCCGCTAGTGGTTATTGACCGGAGACGTGTCTCGGTCATGTCTACATAGTTCTCGAACCCGTAGGGTCCGCACGTTTAACGTTCGGTGACGATCGGTATTATGAGTTTATGTGTTTTGATGTACCGAAGGTAGTTCGGAGTCCCGGATATGATCACAGACATGACGAGGAGTCTCGAAATGGTCGAGACATAAAGATCGATATATTGGACGGCTATATTCGGACACCGGAAGTGTTCCGGGTGGTTTCGGAGAAAACCGGAGTGCCGGAGGGTTACCGGAACCCCCCGGGAGAAATTATGGGCCTTATGGGCCTTAGTGGAGAGAGAGAGGGCTGGCCTAGGGCAAGCCGCGCGCCCCTCCCCCTCTGGTACGAATTGGACTAGGAGAAGGGGGGCGGCGCCCCCCTTTCCTTCTCCCTCTCCCCCTTCCTTTCCACCTCCTAGTAGTAGTAGGAAAGAGGGGAGTCCTACTCCTACTAGGAGGAGGACTCCTCCTCCTAGCGCGCCCTACAGGGCCGGCCGACCTCCCCCCTTGCTCCTTTAAATACGGGGGCAGGGGGCACCTCTAGACACACAAGTTGATCTGTTGATCTCTCCCAGCCGTGTGCGGTGCCCCCTTCCACCATAATCCACCTCGGTAATATCGTAGCGGTGCTTAGGCGAAGCCCTACGTCGGTAGCATCATCAACACCGTCATCACGCCGTCGTGCTGATGGAACTCTCCCGCAAAGCTCTGCTGGATCGGAGTTCGTGGGACGTCATCGAGTTGAACGTGTGCTGAACTCGGAGGTGCCGTACGTTCGGTACTTGGATCGGTCGGATCGTGAAGACGTACGACTACATCAACCGTGTTGTCATAACGCTTCCGCTTTCGGTCTACGAGGGTACGTGGACACACTCTCCCCTCTCGTTGCTATGCATCACCATGATCTTGCGTGTGCGTAGGAATTTTTTTGAAATTACTACGTTCCCCAACAGTAGAGGCTTACTAGGGACACTGTTTTGTTTATGTATCCACACATGTATCAAGTTTCCGGTTAATACAATTCTAGCATGAATAATAGATATTTATCATGATATAAAGAAATATTAATAACAACTTTATTATTGCCTCTAGGGCATATTTCCTTCAGATTGTACAAGACTTGTTGGCCGATCATTAAGCATGATTTCTTGAGAGTTGTCTCTAGCTTCTCGAATGGAGAATTGCACGCGTTTGGAATGCTAAATAAAGCTTTGGTCACCCTTATCTCAAAAAATGAAGGCACTGAAGAGTTGAGAGATTACATGCCCGTGAGTCTTGAGCATGGAGTGGTCAAAATCTTTGCAAAAAGTCCTAGTGAACAGGGTTTCGCCAGAACTTCCGATACTTGTTGGATTGCACCAAAGTGCCTTCGTGAGAGGCAGAGTTTTCATGTAATTTCATGCTCGTGCAAGGCACGGAAAGACGGCTACATGCCTTGAGGGAGCTGGCTTCTCTAGTTAAGCCAGACATATCAAAAGCCTTCGACACGGTGGATTGGTCTTTCCTCTTGCAAGGTTTACACAAGATGGGCTTTTGGCGGGACTTTGTTGACGTGGATTTGTGGCCTCTTATCAATAGCAACCACACATGTCCTTGTTAATGGCACACCCAGATCCACACTTTCTAGCGCAAGGGGTTTAAGGCAAGGAGATCCACTCTCACCCATGTTATTCATTCTTCTCATGGAAGCGTTTCATCACATGTCCGATTTCTGGCGCGACACGAGTTGCTCACACCCTGGGAAGAAGAGGTCTCTCCCACTTCGTCTCAATATTCACGGATGATGTCATGTTGTTTATGAATCCCTCGTGGATGGACTACATCAGAGTTTGCTCTGCCATACTACATGACTTCAGCAAAGCCTCGGGATTGCGGATCAACCCACTCAAGTGCTTTTCGCCATCCCTATTCGATGCGTTGATGCTCAAGTGGAGCTGATCAAAATAGGCATGGGGATGCCCAGTTGGAGGATTCCCATGCAAGTACCTTGGGTTGCCATTAACCATCAGGAAATCCACGACAACGCAATTTTTAGGGATTTATGGACAATACGACAAGCAAGCTCCCGACTTGGAAGGCATCTACTATGGATAAATCAGTTCAGCTTATTCTTGTCATATCCGTCTTGTGTGCCATGCTGATTCACACGATGAAGGCTTTGATGTGCCACCCAAGGTGATTGTCTGCCTCATTAAAATCTGCCGTGGATTGTTGTGGGTTGGTCATGCAGACGCGAAGGGTGGACAATGTTTGGTAGCTTGGGATGTGATGTGCATGCCCAAGTGGGCTGGAGACTTTGGAATTCCAAACTTGAGATGGTTAAATTTTGCCCTACGTGCAAGATGGATTTGGCTAAAGCATGTGGATGGCTCGAATCCTTGGGCTGAGTTTAACATCCAGGTTCTGCCCGAGTCGCACGCGGTATATAAGCTTGCTGTCTTTGTGGATGTTGGAGACTGTAGGACCTCTTTTGGGAGGACATATGGTTATAAGGCATGAGGGTTCATGACATTGCACCACACATATATGACCGTATACGACCGGCATATGCGCTTGATGAAGTGTGGCCCCAAGATGTTGGCCTAGATCTGAATGCGGATGAGATACATGAATACTTTCAGCTATGGGACATCGTATCGATGGTTGATCTACCGGAAGGCATGGAAGACCATGTGAGATGGGCCTGGGAGTCGTTAGGGCAATACTCGACATGCTCAGCCTACCGTCTTGCTTCTTTGGCCAGAGCACAATCTCACTGCCACGGTAATATGGTGAAGTCGTGCGCCACTAAGGTGTAAGTTCTTCGCCTGGCTAGCCATGAAGAATAGGTGCCGGACATCAGATAGACTTGCTCTGCATGGATTACCGCATCAGGTTGGCATGTCCCCTTTGCGACCAGGAGCAAGAAACTACCGATCACATCCTGGTGTCCTGCGTTTTCGTGAGATCAATGTGGCATTTCATCCTGGACGCTTGGGGAAGGGCTCATTGGGCACAATCATCAATTGATACACTATTGCCATGGACTGCATCCCTTATGGTACAAGATCGCAACACGAAGGACCTGCACACCTTGCTACTTCTCATCGTGTGGCAATTGTGGAAGCACCGAAATGTGGTGGTCTTTGATGAAGCTACCCCTTTGATTGGAGAGCCGCGCCGCTAGAATTGCAACCAGATTCTCCCCTTCTCGTCGCCACCAATCATGCCAGTGTCTCCTTTGATTTTAAGTCCGCCCACCCTTCTCTCTCTCTCTCTCTCTCTCTCTCTCTCTCTCTCTCTCTCTCTCCCCCCCCCCCCCCCCCCCCGGGGGGGGGGGGGGGGGGGGGGGGGATCCCTTGAGACAACCTCTGCCATCGCCCAAGCCAGAATCTGCTCGAATGACGGCGAGGCTACCGCTAACATCCTCCTCTGCTCCTCAACCTAGATCCGGCCAAGTACCTCGAACGGCAGATCCTGAATCCTCTTGGCCTCTCGCTCCTCCGTCCTCTGCCTAGATCTGAGCAAGCCGAGTCGAGAGCGGCTGCCGCCCATCATCGCTCGCCAACTCATCGCGTGGCGGATTTGGGCAAGTTGCACCGACAGTAGAACACCCTCAAGGGGATCCATGGCAGATTTGAGCGGCCGATGTGGTTTTGCGAGCGAAGTCGCGATCACCTCAATCAAGAGCGCGACTATGAAGGAGATATATTGTACCACATTGTTTATATGTAGTATAATTTTGTAATGGAGATGTGCAACAAGATCTCCTATTATAAAAGAAAAGGCAAGAATATTTTTTTTCTACCTTTAGAATGGGTTCGAGTTTAGTACACTTTTATAGCATGTTTCATCAAAATTTTCATAAATGCAATTTGCAACGTAGTTTATCTTTGTTTGAAAACACAATGTGCGACGGAGTCGGGTAGTACTGTAGTGGATATCGCAGACTCATAATAATTGGACATCCACCGAATTCACCTGTGCGAATTAAGGAGGAGGGGGTCCAGATCCGAAATCCGGGATCAATCATGCACACTCATGGTGTGTTGTTGTGTGGTGTGTGACTCCGCACGCACCCTACTGCCGCTGTCCGAGTTGCCGTGGGGCCCGCTCTCTGCAACAACTGCCCCGGCTGCACCTTTCTTAAAGGCCACCGTCATGTCTGTGTCGTCGTCTTCTTCTCCTCCCCCAGCTCAGCTGAGCCGTTCCAAACTTGCAATTCCAACTTCAACCTCCTCCTCTCACTCACTCCTATTTATTACAGTAGCTAAGCTTCCCTCTTCTCCTCCCCCCGAGCCCCCTTCCCTCTTGATCACAGACTACCATTTCTTTCCGCTCGCATAGCAGCCAGCAGCCACCTCACCTGTAAGTTCTCCGAGATTCCTCTCCTCTCCTCTCTACTTCCACTTCTCAATTTGCTTTCTACTCTTTCTTCCTTGTGAATTACGGTTCCACCACTGAGTGTTTTGATGTGAGCAGAGAGCTCAATTTTGGCTTGCGCCGTCCCGCCTAACTAACTGAACTTGAGCCTTGGCGACTATTAGCTCCCCTCAGATGCACAAACTTGGTGCCATTCTTTGCATAGGAAGAATTTCTTGATGGGAGGGAGCTATAGGGCCTAGGGTGGGTTCTCTCCCTTACCTTGTTGCTCTTGGCAAATATCTTCCAAAGTTTTTTTTTTTCCAAAAAAAAAGCAAGAAGAATATGGGCTTGGTGCTTGAGAATTCTGACCAGTTCATCTTCCTTCCTTTGGTGGGTGGGTGTGGAATATGCCACGCCCTGCGAATATTCAAATGGCCTGTTTCTTTCGAAAATTCTACATTCTTTCTTTCTTTCAGAAAATTGGTGTGTTTGCAGCCCCCCCTCGTGCGTGCCCAGTTTCATTCACAAATCACAACAGACATCCTGTCCAGTCCAGATCCAAAACACACGGCGGTCTTATTCCTTTTGACCTCCAGTTGATTATTCCAGTTTAACGTGGCCTTTCGGGGATTTCCTTGAGGATTTTCTCTACTAAACAACTCCTACTAGTGTACTGATTGACTTATTCAGACAACTTATTTATGGGTTCAGTTCAGGGGTAGGGTAGGTAGGTCCGTAGGTGGCGTTTCCTTCTTCTTTCTTTCGAACCATGCAGGTCAGGAGAGCTGCATGCATGTAATTCATTCATTCACAACATAGTAGTAATGCACAAGTGCCAGCCAACTGCAGTTTTGCGTACACAACTTAATGCATGGTCTGCTCGTTCCTCACTCCTCCATAACTGACTGCTCAACAGCATTTCAAAATTTTCCATGGCCATGGGTCCATTCTCTGTAGTGCCACAAGATGATAACTGTTTTTTCTGTAGTGCCGTCCTCATCTTTTCCATGTCTCAACTGTAGATTTTCCACGCGGGACAGTGAAACAAATTGGCGGCGCGCGGAAAGGAAACGGAGCCACACGACGCCTGACCAGAGGTTTCCAGAGGGAGAGGGGGATAAGGCAGGCAGGCAGGCAGGCAGGCAGGGGATGAGTACAACCAAGGTGAAGAGGCGTGTGGGCAAGTATGAGCTAGGCCGGACCATCGGCGAGGGCACCTTCGCCAAGGTCAGGTTCGCCAGGAACACCGAGACCGGGGACCCGGTTGCCATCAAGATCTTGGACAAGGAGAAACTTCTCAAGCACAAGATGGTCGAGCAGGTCACTCTCCAACGCCCACCTCACATTTTACCTTGTCATGCTCCTCAATCATCATTTCTTCTTTCTGGTCATATTTCATATCCACTGGATTACGATGGGTCCTCCTGCCCCATCGCTGTATTTTCGTGGTACAAATCCGGTTGCCACTTTTGCCTGAATTCAGTACTCCCTCTGTTCACTTTTATAAGGTGCCGTAGACATTTCAGACAGTGTGCAAAACGGCTCGATTTCGGTTGTCTGAAACGACTTATAAAAGTGAATGAAGGGAGTATTTTTTTTTTTTGCTGATGATGAGTAAAACCCTGTGGTGGAATCGCAGATCAAGCGGGAAATTGCAACGATGAAGCTGATTAAGCATCCCAATGTTGTCCGCATACACGAGGTAGCTCAAGGAATCACCATTCATTTTTGTTTTCGATGTTCAGGTTAATCCTGTAATATTCTTCAGAAAAGTGCATCATGTCTGGGGTCCATGCTACAATACTACTCAAAGCCAGCTACCTCTTTCCAATCATGCACCTCAACCATAAAGCTGTTGTCATAAATATTGGACGCAATTATTTGACACGTCTGTTTTAATTTCATCAGGGGAACCTGCTAATACTATCGAATTAATTAATGTTCTCTTCGATTTTCCAGGTGATGGGAAGCAAAACGAAGATCTACATTGTTTTGGAATACGTCACCGGCGGCGAGCTCTTTGACACAATTGTAAGTGATGTGCTACAACCTATGTTTCCTGCTTATGTGCTGATGCAGTTTGCTTATCTTCAGCAAACACAGGATTACAACATATACCGTTGTTAATTATGTGCTGACGGTTATCGCGTCCCTTGTCGTAAAGGTTAACCATGGCAGAATGAGGGAAGATGAGGCAAGGAGATACTTCCAGCAGCTGATTAATGCCGTTGATTATTGCCATAGCAGGGGGGTGTACCACCGCGATTTAAAAGTGAGCTCCTCTCCATCTCTGCTGCCTTTTTCCCTGTCGTTGTGAAATGTACTCCTGAACCTAAACCGAAATACTTGCAGCCAGAAAATCTATTACTTGATTCATGTGGAAATCTGAAGGTGTCTGATTTTGGGCTGAGCGCGCTATCTCAGCAGCTCAAGGTACGGGTTTATTATTGCTTCATGCACTCCTAAGTTATCATGCAAGTTTTCGGAGTTCACACTTTTCTGTATTAGCAGATAATCATGTTCCTTTGATGTTCAAACACTCTCATATATTCATTCTTCCTATATATTTTGGAATATTTTATTATTTATTGTTGTTCAGGATGACGGATTACTGCACACGACTTGTGGCACTCCAAATTACGTTGCACCAGAGGTAATTTCAGAAATTTGTAGAAACTGAACAACCAATAGTTCTTGACATTAATTTCTAACCAAGTACCACAATAATGCAACTACCGACAGGTCCTCGAAGATCAAGGCTATGATGGCGCAATGGCAGATTTGTGGTCATGTGGAGTAATTCTGTTTGTTCTGCTAGCAGGGTATTTGCCCTTTGAGGACTCTAATCTTATGGCCTTGTATAAGAAAGTGAGCATTGAACTTCTTTTGGTTTACTGGTACGGTCTTGCTTGTTCATGCTGATTTGATTTTTCTCTATTATTCCTTGCAGATATCAAATGCAGAGTTTACGTTTCCGCCTTGGACGTCTTTTCCTGCCAAGAGGTTGTTAACAAGAATCCTTGATCCAAATCCGATCACGGTATGGTAGAACACAAGAGCTCATTGAACCAATACTTAGATAGGAAAATCTCCTCACACAATGCATCCAGTATGGTTGCAGATAACATGCTGTCAGTTCCATTCATCAGCCTATCAATATTCCAAGTTCTTTTGTGCTTACTAATAAACACACCAGAGATGGTGTTCAATCAGGGACTAATAATCCCACATCTTGCTCCATAATATCAAGCTAATATTTTGACAAATTGTGGCAGAGAATAACAGTTCAAGAAATGCTAGAGGATGAGTGGTTCAAGAAAGGTTACAAACGTGCGGAGTTTGATGAGAAGTATGACACAACACTGGATGATGTTGATGCTGTCTTCAATGATTCAGAAGTAAGCCCATGGCTATATGCAAGCTCTTGCATTTCTGTTTCTACCAAATGCAGAAGATCTCTCGTGGGTTCGGTATTACTAACCAGTTTTATGACTCTGGTTTGACTTCCTCCAGGAGCACCATGTAACAGAAAAGAAAGAAGAAGAACCAGTAGCTCTGAATGCATTTGAACTGATTTCAATGTCAGCAGGCCTCAATCTTGGAAATTTATTCGACTCTGAGCAGGTAAGATAACATCCTAATAGCAACATAAAACTTGGGAATTTGGTAGCCCCTTCGATCGAAAAAAAAAACATAAAACTTGGGAATTTGCGATGTGCGATTACTTAACTCGCCATGGTTTTAAAGGTTTTTACTGATATAGCCTAAATCATGTCTGAAATATGCACTTGATTTTATTATAAAGTATCTCTAATTCGGTATCTCAGTTAGTACATTGAATCAGGAAAGCTATCAGTTACATTTATATACCTATGTAAATATAAGGATCTTCAGACCTTTTTTTTCACTTAGAGCTTTATGCACATTTTCTGTTACGCATTTATGATTTTAAAACTTCATTCTTCTATACTGTAACATCGAATAACTATATCGACAGGAATTTAAAAGAGAAACAAGGTTTACATCTAAAAGCTCGCCTAAAGAAATTCTCCGCAAGATCGAAGAAGCTGCAAAGCCTCTAGGATTTGATATTCAGAAGAAAAATTACAAGGTCTGCCATGCAAAGTTTGGTTTAATAGCAGTCCACACTGTTATTTTTCTTTAAAAAGATCTATTGATATTGTATATGAGCTTGAAGTATATTTTTTTCCTGAATGTTTAAATCCTTTTTTGTTTGATCAGCTGAGACTAGAAAAGGTAAAAGCAGGAAGGAAGGGGAACCTCAATGTTGCTACCGAGGTAATGGGGAGAATATGCTGAACTGAATCCAGTTTTAAGTAAACTTGTTCATTAACTTTATTTGTGCAATATCATTTAGATACTGCGAGTCGGACCTTCTCTTCATATGGTTGAACTTCGCAAAGCAAAAGGCGACACTCTAGAATTTCACAAGGTAATTATCATGCAATTATGATTTGGAAGTAGAGTATCAACTGAGAGGTGCACCAATTCCTGCTTCTCTGACCTCAGTAATCTGGACTCGACGAGTTACCGGGATTGTAAATTGTGGTTGATCCTTTTTCGCCTTTCCCTCGCCAATTTGTACTGAAATACATAAATCTTGATATTGTGGTGCAGTTCTACAAGAACCTTTCAAACACCTTGAAGGACGTTGTTTGGAAATCCGACGATCTTCAGATCCAACCTTCCTAGCAGCAGCTTGGGAGAAAGGGGAATGGGTAAACTATTAGCATCCCATTCTTCCTGAGTTGATCCATTCTCAGGAGCTGGATCAAGAAAAATTGTTCACCGCATTTTGTAAGTACCGGTGGATAGCCCTGTTGTCAGCTGTGCTTGTCCTCCACTGGTGTTGTATATGCTGCATTTTGAGAGACTTCTTGGAACAGTTTAAGTCAAGCACATTCAAGTAGGTTTTGCTGTATATTAGGCATGTGGGTTTTTGCAAGCCGTATCGAGTTCACTTTGGAACAATGCAATCAGGAATTCGCAAACATTTAGCCGAATATGCTTGTAAACTCACATCGGCCGGTCATCATTTCGTTCCCATTGTAAATTGTGAGACCATGGAGTTAATTTCTTGTTTTTGCCTTGTTACATACACTTGTTCCTTGAGCTGTAAATCAGAACTGAAGGGTGAAACAAAAAACCTGAAGTTTCAGAGGATGATACATGAGGGGATGCAGCTTCCTCGTTTGTCCTTGTTTCCTTGGTCCGGCGGGGGATCGGCATCGCCGCCGGTCTTCTCTCCTACCATCTCACGACTGTTTTGCTGTGACTTCCGCCCTACCATCTCACGGCTGTTTTCCTGTGACTTCCGCCGTCTGCCATTTGCACATGACACGAGCAACATGCACTGTGAGATAGCTAGCAACACATAGCATTCTAGTAGTATCATATATACAATGGGTTCATGCTCATCGTGGTTTCGGTTAAAGATGCATGCTGCCTTGCAAGTGCAAAAGATAGGAGAAAGATGAAGAAGGTTTTGCCTATGAAGAGTGAAGACTAGTTAACGCAAGTTGCATGGTGGAGTGTACCCTCGTTTATTACTCCGGCCGATCTCCATGATCCGGAAGGCCAGAAGGTAGCGGCAGACCCGGAGCCCATTCTTGAAGAGCGGCGGCGCCGATGGTTTTGATCCCGTCGACGTCGAGTCCATTCTGCAGATTGATTGATTCATTGATTGAATTAGGCCGGAAAAGAAAATGAAGAACATCTCATTGCAGATTTGGCGTGAGAAGATGCATGAGACGGAATGGCACTGACTTGGCCATCATGACCCTGGCGAACTCGGAGTAGTTGATCTGCCCGTCGCCGTCGAGGTCGGCCTCGCGGAGCATCTCCGCGACCTCCTCGTCGGAGAGGCGCTCGCCGAGCTTGACCATGACGTGCCGGAACTCGTCGAGCGAGATGAAGCCGTCCTGGTCCTGGTCGAAGACGCGGAAGGCCTCGCGGAGCTCGTCCTCGGCGCCGCGCATCTTGCGGTCGAGGAGGGTCAGGAACTCGGAGAAATCCACGACGCCGTTGCCGTCGGTGTCCACCTCCGCGATCATCTCCCGCAGCTCCTCCTCCGACGGGCGCTGCCCCAGCGACCGCATCACCGTGCCGAGCTCCTTGGTCGTGATCGTCCCTGCAGGTTTTCGCGCGCGCGCGGAATCAAAATCTCGAACCGGACTGTTGCGTGCGTGCGTGCGTGCCAATGGCGATCGAATCGTGCCAATGGCGATCGAATGGAGGAAGAAGGAATCACACCGTCGCCATCCTTGTCGAAGAGGTTGAAGGCCGCCCGGAACTCGTCGATCTGCTCCTTGGACAGCTCATCCATTCATCCAGCTTAACCCTGAATTTGTTTTTACGGGGTGGAGGCGGAGATGGATGAACTCGCGCGGCGATTTGCCGCCAAATCTCCCGCCTCGTAATCCGCGCGCTGTTCTTGGTTTTTGCGTTGGCGAGGATAAAGGAAGGACGCGCTTGGAAAGGTCGCTCTGCCGAGATGCCTTTCATCGGAAGGCCGACATGAGATCCGGTGCATCCAGGTGCAGGTATTATTTGTACGCCGCCTTAAGAAACGTCCGAAATGTTTCAAAACCAAGAAACAGGCTCTGCTCGAACTGAGAAAACCCGGTCAAAATAAAAATAAACCGGTGTTGGAGCGAGTGGCATAAGCGGTACCAACCCAACATCGAGCGTGAAAACAAAAGACGTCACACCTAACATGAGACAAACGAAACTACCGAACAGGACCGAAACTGCGCAGCCTTGAGAAACCACCTGACACCGCTGTATCGAACACACCAAGCCATCTCTGGAGGAGGACAAGTCACACCGTTGAAATTGTCCCCTCACGCCAAACCGTGGAGAGTCGCTCCTGCCAGGAGATAGCAAGGACATAAAATATAGGAGATCATCAGGGCCACCCTGTGACAGAGTCGAGGACACTATACGCCAGGGAAGGCATGCCTGAAGCCGTTGGATAGCTGCAACCAAAAGGGGCTGGGGCTCCACGACAACGCCTCAATAGGGTGCTACCGCCGTCGAGCCGGAGAGGACGGACTAGGGTTTTCACCCTGGAGCCTAGGCACCATGAGGGGACCCACAACAACGCCCCCGAGAGGGACGACGCCCGCAGGTGTGGCCGTTGCCGACGGAAAGTGCGATGCTTTCACTCGGACCTTTGAAACGTCCATTTTGCATCACAATTTCTAAGTATAAGTTTATCATAATTATAAACTCACGAGCTCTTCGAGTGATGCGCCCCTTAGGCCACCGTCTTTGCACTTGCATACACATCTCAATACTTGTTGACGGCTGCTTGAATGGTGTACCATAATGGAGTACCGACTTCGCATTGCAATCATTGATCACTTCAATGTTATAGGGCATGTAGTGCTTTTGCTCATGAAACCAAACATGCACACTTTGCTAAAATGTCGTGGCCTTTTACTCAGTGCATGCAATAAGTTCCACACTTGTGCCCAATCACATCTCACATAACATATTCATCCTCCACGTTGGAGTACGTATCCATCGTGTCTCCTTCAAAGTCAAGAACGACAACGTCAAAATATTCTACTATGGTATTTTGACCAAGCAATTGCAGGACATGGTTTTTGGCCGAACACCATGAGTGGGGCTTTTGTGCGTGTCAAGGGTGTCATGGGGCTTTTGTGTGCGTCGGGTGTGGAGTCTAACCTGGCGGACGTCCGGACTCCCCCAAACCATCCCCCGCTTTGGTTCTGATTTATGGAATTTTGCACGTCCAAACCGGTCCGAACAATTGCTGGCCATTTGGTGATCAGCGTTGGAGTTGCCCTAACAAGGCTCAAATATGCGCTCATCCAGCTAAATCCTTCACTGTCAAAAGTAGAGCAGGTAATTTGGTGAGTATCATCCAGGATGACTAATTATCCACTATCTATTACACGAAACTGAGATGGTTGTCTCCACAAAACAGAGAAACATAAAATACATGATACTGAAAACAGATAGATACTCGCAGTATTGTCCTTAGCCTAGAAGGATATTCAGATATTTCATTAGCCTTGCATTAGCCAAGTGGCGCCAAAGTAGGCTTGTCTGCCCCAGCTATGGTTGTGTCTATGTTGCTGGGCATCAGCACGTTGAAGCCATCGGCTGCCGTCGACACGATCATCCCAGGTATCTGTGGGTGCCAGTGCAGTTCTTTCAAATCTTTCTGGCCCTGCACATTCACAAAATCATCACATCTACTTGCTTCTTTACAGCTCTTTACGCATGTTGCTTTGGCCGCGACACATGCAAAAGAATGGAAATTAAAGCCATCTTCAGGAGAAATTTTGTCAAGTACCTGATGAACAAAGAGAAGTTGTGGGGGCAAATCTTCAGGAGCATTTGCCTGCTCTTTCATCTTTGCTCTGAATTCAGCTTCCTCTTCTGCATCTTTTTCCAATGAAAGATCCCAAATTCTGAAGAAAAACAATCCAGCATGTTACAGCAAGAGAATTCAACGTGTCGTAGGATAGCAGCACTTAAACAAAAAAAATGATGGGAGGGACAGCTACGTGAGTTGATGATCAGCAGATGATACAGCCAAAGTTGATGCTTCATGTGGGCTCCATTCTACAGATGTAATCGGGTGCTTATGGTACTCGAAATGCGCTACCACTGCGCCGTCATCCTGCCAATACACAGAAAGCACAGTGACCAGAGAGTTGACGTGAACATACCATTCTCAAGCAATTGTGCATAATTATAAGAAAAGAAACAATAGTTCATATCATGCATAGGAAAATATATTTTAAACAAAATTGGCAAAGCAACATACTGATTGTGGTAGTGTAACTGCAGTGATTTTGGCAGAAGTGTGCACTATATATACTACCAGCAACAAAATAACATGTAACAACACATACTCCCTCCATCCCATAATGTAAGACATTTTTCGACATGTCAAAAAATTGTCTTACATTATGGGACGGAGGGAGTATGAGATTAACAATTCTACTAGCAATAACATGCCAAATTTTCATCAACAGAAGTCTTATTCGCCTTGTATTATCTTCAAAATACCCGTTCACTTACTACTTTTGTTTCTCAATATAGAGTACATAGGCAGGCAAACAGAAGCCTAAAGTACAAATCAGAAAAACACAAACTAGAGGAAAACACCCCTTTGAAGTGGGTAGTATGCAACTGACGAGCATAGAAAAATGTACTTTGTCAAGACGAAAGTACCTTGATAAATCTAAGATCACGAATTGAGAAACTGCCATCATCACATCCTGAAGCTATCATACAGCTAGCTAGCCTGATAATGGAGGTCACAACATAAATACAACGGTATACAGAAGAAATAGTAGTGCTCATCAAGGTCTTGGTGCTCATGAATAAAAAAACCTAGTAAATATACCGATTCCAGGAGATAACGTTGACATCAGCATTGTGAGCCTTAATAGACATACAGGGTTTCTTCTCTGTCCTAACATCCCAAATACATATCTTTCCATCCACTGAACAAGAGGCAAATACGTCGCCTTCTGTGGGACTCCACTGCAAGAATGTAATCAAATAATTTTTAGATAATCAACATATCCAGAGGACATAGGAGTAGATATATGATACATCATTCAGTGGCATGCCTGTAGATCTTCAACGCTTGCGGAGTGTCCAACAAATGGTTTTGTATCTACGTCCCAAGTGCTCGAAGATGGTTCCCAGAGATGAATGCAACTGTTGCAATCACCTGTGTGAAAAAAACATTAAACTGGTCTAAGCCAATGAATGTATACCAAATTAAATGAAAACGCTGATCTATGAATACATGACAGAGAGATCACGAGAGAACATATCTGAGGATAAAGCATTGTAACATGTAATAGATCTATTACATACCAGAAACAAGTCTTCCAGTAACAAGTGGACTCCAATCAATTGCATATCCTTCATCTTTATGGCCATTGAATATTTTCAAAGGTACATGATTATGGATTATGTCGTCTTCTTTGTGTGCAACTGGCCCTGAATCTGCTACTGAGTTAAGGAAGGATTTGAAGTCCCACACCTGCATATTACACACAAAGTAGTCAGTTCAATACATTATGTTCCTTACAAGTTCCTAAGAACGAAATATGATATGTAAATGACAGAATTGGGGTGTGGAGCCCTTTATTCCTAACAAATATTATGCACAGATTATTCTATCTGTTCCTGGGAAGATGCGGCAGAGATTAACCAAATGTTGAGTGGGCCAGCCACGGGAGTAAATAAAGAGAAATGAGAGCCAAACAGAATTACCTGAACATGACCTGTGTCTCCCCATGTAGCACATATGTGTGGTTGTTGAGTCATTGAGCGTATCCTGTTTACACACCCCGCATGGGCCACCTTTTTTAGCTGGTACGTACAAAATTGACCTATTAGCAACAGAAGGTTTGTACCAATGCAGCAAAAGTGTGAAATAATTGATGTCAACGAAAAATATGAAGTTGTGCATTTAGAGAAAAAACATACATGTAGGATGGGCTTTATATCCTCATTAGTTTCCTCCTCTTCTTCTTCATCACTGCTGCTGTCACTATCCATATCACTGTCAGCATCAACTTTTGAAGATGGTATAGGTTCCCGCTTCTTCCCGTTTATGTTGGAAAGCTTGAATACGCCAATATAATTCCATGGAGCCTTTTCAGCCTGTAAAGGATGAAGCATAGCCCTTAATTTAGATAGATAAACTGTGTGGAAACGTATTTGTTGGAAACGTAAATGAAACATGCTACCTCCATTCCTAAATATAAGACGTTTGGGAAACGTTTGGCAGTTTAGGTAGTAAATGGTAAGCAAGTACGAAAACTTTCTTTTCATGCACTAATTACTTGAGATTCCACCAATATAAACATTATTTCTTGGAGCACAAAAATCCCCGTTAGCCGAGTCTCATTCTTAAAGCTTAACAATACCCAGCCGAGCTCGGTTGCAAGCAATCATAGCTTGGCCGAGCCTTACATATTGAAGCTGTAATAACACCAATAACAATGAAACACGCACCAAAGCAACAATCATGTTATGAATGGGAGCAAGCATCCGCACTAAATTTCTGACATGGTTCATCTGTACTAATAAACATTAGCAATTGTATGACATTCCATCTAAAATAGCAGAATAAGAAACTGATGCAGACCGGTAAATACCCTAGCACATTCTGGAGAAGTATACATGAGTAGGCACCAGCAATCCAGCAGTTAAACAAGATAATCAAATATGCCCTTACAAATACATTTGAGACCATCAAACTCATCTCTATGTGGCAGAACAGAAATGAACTGCAATCTCAGTTTTGCTGGTAAGACAAAGCATGAAGTAGTCCTTTCTGTGTAAATTTTAAAAAGGGTAAAGACGGAACGCAACCTGAGTTCCAGCAACGCCATATAATGTGTGTGGGAACTCTGATCGGACAAGCCCAAGTTGATCTTGCACAACATCAAAGCTACAAAGCAAAGTGAAACCGTTGAGAAGAGAGAATTTCGTAGTCTGAAATTACAACACGAAGGATGCCTCCCTGCGGATAAGGAGAATATAGCTTCACCTCAAGCAAGGCCAGCCAATACTAAATCCTCGGAGATAGTTGTAAGCCTCGGGATCAAACTGTAGCTCCTCTCCCTCCTCCAGTGCATCTACACCTGGTTGCCACACCTAACAACAAAATCCACCATTTACATATGTAATTCCACATACACAGTTTTCAGCATCATCCTTAGCATGAGAAGAGAAGAAAGCACAACTTAAGCAGGTACAAGACACAATTTAATCATAGGAGTAATTCGTCTCGGCAGGCATCTATACGCTCCCATCACTCAATCAATCAATCAAAGAACAATAAAATAGCATTGAAACGAACGATTTAGTGCCCCCTCACCTTTGCCGGACCAGAAGCCACCGCAGCGGCAGCAGACGATGAAGCATCAGCCTTCTTCGTTCCCTAACCAAACAAACGTCGCCCAAGAAAACACGAATATTAGGGAGAGCTTATCATCAGTGGGAAAAAGGAAATAGGAAGAGCCGCTGCGGAATCGCGTGCCTTGCCCTTCTTCGACTTGGACTTGCCGGCCTTCTTGACTGTGCGACCCATCGGAAAGCTAAGGCTGAGAGGTCTGCCGGAGAGAGGGGGGGCGGTGGTGGTCGGAGTTGGAGGAGACGGAGGCGCAGATTAATTGGCGGCGGCACCGCTCAGCTCCATCCCCAGGGTTTTGAGGAAGGACGGACGGGAGCACCCTTTTAGATGGGCCGGGCCGCCTCCCACGTAGGCTCTCAGGACATTTACTCATCTCGGCCCCGTCAAGCAGGCCTCGTCGAAACTTGGGCTTTTTCTGCCTACCTGCTTCCTCGCATTTGTAACCTCGCGCCGACATTGCCGGAGTTGCAGTGCTCGCCGTTGTCTCCCCTCTGCGCCCCCGCCTGCTGGCTGCTGCTGCAACAGGAACGGCGCGACGCGGCTATTTCGCCAACCCAACCCTGCTCGCGCGGCACCTTCCCTACCAGCCCCGCCATCTTCCGCCTACCTCCGGCTCCCCCTACAGCGGCGACCACCTCTGAGAATAAACCTTGGTTAGTTCTGAAGATTTTCTTGCTTCTCTCTCCCCAGGCATGCAAGCTCTCAAGGAATCTGCATGGTGTAAATACATTTCGATGCTCAATATTATTAGTAGCATTTTCAAGCTGAAGGTAAGGTAAGGTCATCTCTGTTTTACTTGCTACTGAAGGCAAATTCAGATCGAACACAAAATAGGCTGTGCTCGCTTTCTTCGTGGTATCGATATTAGTGTTCATCGGTTTCTTTAACAATCGGTAGGTTGTATGATTGTTAGTGGGCATCATTGCTGAATTATAAACCCGGAGTGCATCAGAATAATAGAGCAATGCACCTCCATCAGCTATGTTTCAGACTTCAGAGGTCAGATATTTTTCAGTTAATCCTTTGCAGACGTTCTTGCATGATAGTTTGTGATATACTTCACCGATTGAAACACTGAATGTTGTTAATTTTCCATAAACTCTTACCTATGCAGTTTCCGTCCTTAATTTTGCTGATGTCATGCCTGGACCAGGCTTGGCATCTTCCAGATGAGCTGAAGGACAAGACAATGTTGTAGTTTGCTTTTCGCGGAAAAGGGTGTTGATAGGCATCAGAATGGGTATTGCTAAGCATGGATGATTTGTGCAAGCCTTCATCACTCATGGTATTTTCCTGAGCTTACATGTTTTGCAAAATACTACTTTTCGTCATTCTTGTTTGGTGATTACCATTTCCATCCCACATTGGATGTTTACCTGGGTAATCTTATGCGAAGTTCTTGTTTTCTGCATGATTAACACAACTCCGCCACGGTTGAAATAAGATGAGCAGGTGGCGTTTGGGTTTCACGTATTTACTTAGGAGGGACAATGCGATCAATTTATGTTTAGTGGGAGAAAGCGAAATGGTCACAACAGACAAGGGCACATGATGCTGGGTCGTAAAATAGTCCTCTGTATGGAGAAAGGTTTACACAGTATCTCACAGTTCAGGGTATTACTAAGTGTCTTCCTTATTTTAATACTGTACAAGTATAATCACGGGCTCTCTGCACAACACGGGGCTGGATTGAGGATTGGGACTTCTATGCATTTTTTGCAAGCTAAAACATGGTCGTAACTTTTCACACCAGCCATTGTTCCACTGCTTTGGGGTTCCAGCTGCTACTTGAAATCATATTGCTTTGGAACTGCTAGGAATGGCTTGAAGGTCAGCACAAGCCCAATTACTTCGACTAAATTCAAAATCAGGAATATCATCTGATCCCCTGCATGATTGAAGAAATAGATCATATGTTATTTTTTGCAATTGCACATACCCATGGTGATTAATTACACGTGTACTGCACGGGGCAAGTTTATTTTTTAACAAATAACCGCTGTTGCTGAAATAAGAATGTAACCCATAAATTATCAAACATACCTGGAAAGAAAGCAGCATGTTGGCGCTTTTGGGCCCATGAGAACCTACATTTGAAATTTCCAAATATGATATGTTATAGATGGTATATGCATACATTATGTGCATATGAACCTAATATCAAGGAATATTAGTATAAGAGAAGGTGCTGGTAGGCTTACTAGTGACCATATTATTTTAATTTAGCTCTGGGCTTTATTTATTTTTACCAGACACAGCTCTGGCCTTTATCATTCTTAGTATTAATTGCCCATGTGTTACTAAATTTTAGAGTCCACTATTATGTCCAATCTGATAATAAAGGAACTAGTTCTTTGAGAAGCTCCATCAAGGTTCAGTAGGGTTCACATGCTATACGACTTTTACATGTTAGCATATTGATTGTGTTCAAAGAAGATTTGGATGGTTCACAGCGATACTCACAGAACACCTGCTCCTGCTGGAGCAATAGCCTTGAAGAGGGACATTGCAGTCGTAGATATGCCATTTGCAGCACCTCTTTGATTTTGTGACTGTCGTTTCAGTAAACTGAGTTAGCTAATTTGAGAAGCAATTGAGAGTATAAAAGTCACACAAATTGACTTGATACTTACCACAGCACTGTTTTGCAGAATACAAGTGCCCGTTAAGATAGTCGTCTGATCAAAATTTTCAAATATGTAAAATGTAATGTTAGAAAGAATGATAGTGCTGTATAAAAAAGCAAATAACTTCTATCTTGGCATTTCTTCTATTATGGTCAATCCTGTATATATCCTGGACTATAATGTAAACCTTATGTGATTTCTCAATCTGTAAAATCCTATTGCTCAAAATTGATACAGCATGTATGGTATTCTGTTTGAAAGAAATAAAGTCATGGTTGAGACGACGAGATGGAATTGTTGACACTTACAGCAAAAGCACCCTTTATAACGGCAGCGAAATAAATGGTTAGTCCGAGTTTGGTCCCTGATAGGTGTGTCATGAAGGGGTAAGTAGCAAGAAGTGGTATGGATAGAGCCTGAAATGGACATGTGATTGTTAAAAAAAGGATATGTATAAGAAATGTGAGTTTTGTGGGAAATAGCTCGGTTACTCACAGCTGCAATACGGGATGAAATGATAGACCCAAGATATTTGTGGACGTGTCTATAAACAAATATTTGATACAAAAGAAGACCAGCACCTGACATCAAATGTGAAATTAATATTCGAAGTTTTTTATTATCATAATACACCACAAATAATTACTACTAGAATTTTACCAGTATAACAATGAGACACAATGTTCCAGAATGGGTAGCGTGTAGTATTAGAACTAGTTTTGATTAGAAAGAAGTCTACATTTTGGGCCTTTAACTTTGCCCCAAGTGCATTTTGGTCCTATAACTTTCAAACAGCCTGAAATGAACCCTGAACTTGTTGGGCTAAGTCCCTCCACATGGAGGTGTGTTGGCAGCCCAACATCAGCCCACAAGTCCAACACATATGAACCGTTGATCTGTTCTGCACCCAACGGTTGTGAGTGTTTCCTGGTGAAGGGAGCAAGGAGAAAACCCTAGCCACTCCACCCCTGTTGGTTGTGGCTGCCATTTTCGTGAGAGTGTGAGAGATAACACACAAGAGAAACCACAACCTGAGAGAGAGGAAGAAGAAGAAGTAGAGGTTCTGTCCAGATTTGCTGCATCTGACTAGACAGTGTTCAAGCTGGTGGTTGGAGGCTCAAACGTGCTTGGATCGACCCCAAACTTGGTGAGCTCGTTCCTTACTTTGAGTACTTCGATCTGGTTAGCTGGTTTGAGGATTGGGTCAGTGGAGCATCAGATTTGAGAGTGGTTTTGTCAGCTCTGACTGCTGCAGTTTCAGAACAGAGTAGTTTTGGGAGACGAACAGTTTGGGTAGGCAAACGATGTCCGATTGAGCTGAAATTTGGAGGGGATCTCAGGAACTCGTGTGTCTACTTGTCTGCCAAATTTGGTGCTGTTTGATTCAGCGATTTAAGAGCAGTTTGCAAAACACTGGAGGGTACAGAAGCTGTGTAAACTCTGCTTTGCTGAAATCTTGTCTCTTGTGGTTGTTGTTGCTGTTGCCGGTTGGCAACGTGGAGAGTGTGTTGTAAATCTCTCTAGAGGTTCTAGAGAAGACTTTGTACTCATCATTCTCATAGTGAAGTTGCGTGGACCGGTCGGTCCACAGCCGTGGTTTTTTACTCCTCAAGTTGAGGAGGTTTTTCCACGTTAAATCCTGTGTCACATGTGCATGTTGTTTGTGTTATTCCGCTGCTTACTTGTTGGTTGAAACTGTCCTCGAAGTTCATCACAAGTGGAGGGGGCTGTGTAGTGTGCATATTTGCCGTGTCGGTGAATTTGTGCAGCGCATTGTTGCTGTCCAGCTCCAACAGAACTTGCAAAACAGTTCACTTATGAACCCTTGTCTGGTTTTCGAGCGGTTCCAGTTACCTACATGATTTGTATGCATATGGACCCCTACAGCCCGTATATGGCTCTGTGGCATTGTAGTTCAAAAATAAAAATAAAATGAAATTTAAAAGGAAAGGCGGCTTGGTCCAATATTTTGTACCAACAATTCATCTTTCTCTCTTCTCATCTCTCTGTCATACTTTCACATCGTCGGTCCCTCACCTCGCATTGTTATCGAACTTGCTCTTCATATCTATGTGGCAATCACATCGGTAAAATATTTCATGCCGCATCAGCGAAAACCGCATTGAAGTCAGTCGTTTGTCCAAAAGTGAATAGTTTTGTGAGCTTATGGTTCCCTTTGGACTGTTTGAAAGTTTTAGGGCCAAAAGTAATCTACTTTTTTTTTCTTTTGATTATATCTGGTTTCAAAGTGCACCACTACATGGCAGAATGTTCCATAAATATGAACATCCTAGAGGCAATCTTAATATTGTGGTGCACATTTTATAGCATTTGTAGTTGAGCTCAACTGCATAAATTAAAATGTTAATATGTGAGAGATGTTTTATAAGATTATATACAATGGTTATAACCTATACCTGAAACTGCAAGAACTTGGCCAACATCTTTAGATGAAAAGTTTAGTCCGCCATACTTCTTTTCACTTACAGCCCACAAGGAAAATATCTGATACAAAAAAAAAATATGTGTTACTTATCTATTCATTAGTTTGTACTCCCTCCGTCCGGAAATACTTGTCGAAGAAATGCATAAAAATGGATGTATCTAGAACTATAATACGTCTAGATACATCCATTCCTCCGACAAGTATTTCCGGACGGAGGGAGTATGTTGTAAGGGGAACATGAATAGTAGTTACCTCACTGTATGCTGTATCATGAAGGGTGAAAACACAATATGCAATTATAGAAGACATCAACGGCCAGTTCTTGTATAGACTCTTCTCTGGATGTGGAACTTCTCTATGGGGAGCAGCTCTTGAATCACCAACCATTTCTACTTCCCTTTCTAAGTTTTTATGCATATGAAGTGTCTCCTGGTAGCAAAGTTCAGTCACATATTAATGTTATAACCCCAGTAAGAAAATTAATCTAGATAACCAAGCAATAACTGATTGAAACCAGTTGCAAATGGACTAGAGGAGCTCAACAATTGACACATTTGTTTGCCCTTTGGCTTGTCTTAAATTAATTTTATTCCCTTTCTCTAAAAAAATAAAACCAAATTTATGCCTAATGTAGAAAACAATATATATTTATTACATATTATGGATAATTATTTTTTTCCGCATCATGTTAGACCCCAATTAAGCCCTCTAACTGTTCAGCAGTTCTCAGTTTTTCAGTTTTGGTCCGAAGTACAAATGCTGCCTTTTCAGTAACAGGCGATGCATGGGATTAGGAAATACATGTGTCCTATCTGTTATTGACTCAGATCTGGATAGTAATGGAAGTCGTGATATCAATTCGGGCTGAAAATGTGCCAAACATTATAATTAAAAACTTAAAAGAACCCTCTAGAAGTTGGAGACTAGAAATGGATGTCTCAGAGTAAGAGAAATTCCATTAGATTATACTGGCAAAGCTATTAATGGAAAAGGAAAAGCATAGGGTATAGTATCAGTGGGAATGTCACATACCGGTAGCCATATGCAGCTTATTAGAACAGCAAAGGCGATCAGTGAAATAAAAAGGCACGGCAACAAATAAGGAAACCTAAAAAATGCATAGTGTTAGTTTCATGAAGTGGGCTCATTAGAATTAAATAAAAGCTTATTTGCACTACAGTGTACCTTCCAAAAATCGAATTCTCAGAAAATAGGTTTGGATATTGCTTTGCAGGCTGACAGGAAAGTAAGAAAACAAGTGTGTTAGAATAGGTAGTACATTTATTAGTATTTGGAAATGGGCATTTCTGAACAAATAGGTACCTGTGCTAAGTAGCCTCCAATGGCTGGACCGACAACAAGACCTATGCCCCAACCCGTGCTTACCTGTACCCAATGAATAAAGTCAACTAGAGCAACTGGTAAAGTTTGTAATTGCGATGCATGTAAAAGAGTAGAGTTATATGTTCATTTACAACTGATAATCCTAGAGCATGATGTTCAGGTCGACAAACTTCAACTGAATAAGCCTGTAAAAGTCAACAATTAGTATGGCATAACTGATGCTATGGTATTAATTGCTACCATGACATAACTGATGCTAGATTGGGCAACTTGGATACCTTTATTGGGGCAAGCATGCCATTCATAGAACCAAGGAGCATTCTTGTGGCAATCGCCATCCAATACTTCACACTTAGTCCAAATAGAGTGTTAAAGATGACCCTGAAAGAGGATTGATTACCGAGCTTATAAATTAGCTGCCACGTAAAAGTTAGCATATTTATTTTGTTACAGCCAGCAGAAAAGTTTGCTCACACTGAGAACATGGAGAATGCGATGATAGGTTTTCTCCCAATACGATCTGCCACCACACCCCAGAAGAGCGAGGCAAAACATCTGCCGATCATGTACGATGCACCTATATGACATCGACATCAGTATACCATATCTTAATCTGGGTGAGTATATATGTTAGTGTTTGGAAGAAGAACTGAAGGAATGTACTGGAACTTTGTTACATGTCGTTGATTCAATGAGTTTTAGCATTCTTACCAAGAAGACCAGCATACACACCGATGTCTTGTTCGTTTTTTGCCACATGCATATCTTGTATCTGTTGTCAAGGAAGGTCAAACTGAGTACATAAATAAAACGAGTGATGTTTTATCAGCATTTGTTCGAACTCTTTAAACCGAGAACAAAATAAACCCTTGAAAGTGTCGATCCTTGGCGGTTACCAGTTCGTAGAGTTCAATCATTTGCTCCCATCGGAGTTTTATGGTTGATAATGGTATACGAATAAGCGATGCATCATCAGATAGTGCTTGTCTGACTCACCTGAAGGCATGCATACGTTGTATCTCTTTTGCAGTGTATGTCTGTTCATTGTTTTTAAGAGGTCTACCATGGAGTGATCCACTGTGGATCAATTCCAATTCCAGGTTGGACGTTTTACATCTTAAGAGACGTCAAGATTATGTTTATGGGAATTAATGATGATGAGTATGCCCCATGTTTCAGAGCTGAGTGAGACCTATATGAGAGAAGTGGTCAGAGCCACGGTGACTAATAATGGTTACAACTATGGGTGGTGGCATGAGTCAGAAATGTTTATGCTAAGATATTTGTATATATAGGATATATTGATTTCCATTTCTTTCTGGTAAATTCTTTGTGAATAAATATAGTATTAACAGGAAAATTCAGCAAACTGAGGCCGCAATTTTTTTAGTTGGGTTAGACGAAGGACATATGGCAGTACCAATTAAATTAAATTAATCAAAGTGAGATCGTTAACATACCATGAAGTACAAGAATGGGAAGAGTGATGATATTGGTAGAGCTGCAAGTTTAAAGGAGATATTGTCAATATATTGCAAGAAACATGGCCGATCATGACTAATACTCTCTCCGTCCCAAATAAGTGTCTCAACTTTGTACCAACTCTAGCACAAAGTTGTATTAAGCTTGAGACACTTATTTTGGGACGGAGGGAATACGTGTGAGCTCGCTATCAACAAAAAAATAGATACATTGTCAAATTCCATCTCTGCTAGTAATGCTATTTATCGTACACTGTTTAATGACTGCATACAGATCTTTTCTATATCTAGAATGTGAAAAAGCTATGATCGTCCTTTTTAAAAATGTTTTTTAAAGTGTTATACAGTAACAAGATGCACTGTAAAATGTTCCTAAGTTAATAAAATCTTTTATGTTAGAAAAACAATATGCACAGTAAAAGAATAAATCTGCATGGTGAGATGCAGAGCAAAACATGTATAGTACTCCCGTCTGGAATTAACTATCGCTGAAATGAGTGAATCTACTAAGTAACTTAGGGTAGAGTGACTAGGTAGAGTACCCGAGGCGAGGGTGGTGACCCCGACGTAGAAGAACTCCTTGTAGGGCGTGCCCGTGTTGTTCTCCTTCTTACGCTCCATGGCGCACCCCGGGCACCCCTCGTAGTACACCGTCTCCGGCGGCGAGGGTGAGGGCGGCGCCGTCGCGTCGTCATTGTCGTTACCATGCGGGAACGTCCGGTTCCTGGTAGTGTCGCTCATTGCTGCCATGCTGGTGCTAATAAATTAACTTAGGAGTAATTGATTGACTGCACCGCCAGTAGCTTCAGAGTACAAGACACTATATATGTTGTGATGGTCTTATATAGTGCAACGCGATGCGGTGCAAGTGCAGCTAGCAGTGCGTCTCTGTCCCCATGGGCAGCAAAAAGCTTGCTGCTTTTGGGTTCTTAGCGCGCTAGCTGCCTGTCAGTCTCAGGCTAGGCTGACACGATGGATCGAGTGGTCAAGAAAGTAACATAACAAAAAATGCACTTGTAATATTCTACAGTATGTAGTAGCATGAACGAGTGCAAGGAGAGAGCCAGAGAAAGAGCAAATTTCGAATTGAGCCATATCTATGTGCATCACTTGAGGTGTCACATTTTGTTTCGACAGTCATTACTGATGTCACTTTGGTGTGCTAGTTTTACTTTAATCATGATGATAACTAATCATTCACTTATTTTAATCCTTAGCTTTCAACCAGGTTAGTCTAGCTAGGAATGTACCTTATTGGACCCCGTCCCGCTCCCGCCCCCGCCCTTGCGCCGTCTCCCCGGGAGGCGGCCGGGGCAATGTGAGCCTCCTCCCCCCTCGTCCACCCCCCTCATCCTCCCCCCTCCCGCTGCCGCCGGCGGGCGCCCCTGGATCTGGCACGGGTGGTGTCGGCGTTGACGGGTCTTCTCGTACCCGCGCGCGTTCCTCCTTCCCGGGGCAGGGGGCGGTGGCGGTGATGATAGGCCGGTGGCGGTCCGGCGTCCTGGTGGCGGTGGCTGGCGGCGAGCGCGGTGTTGGCGCTTCCACTTGGCGGCGGGGCTAACCAGTCGTGCCGGGTGGCCGGTGGCGCGCCCCCGGCCCAGATCTGGGCCTGTAGGGCCCCATCTGGGTCCTAGCGGGCCGGCTCCGGCGCGGCCACAAAGCCTGTTGTGCGGGGGAGCGGCTTGGACAGGGGGCGGCGACGCCGACAACGTGCCTGCTGCAGCGCGAAGGCGGGAGCTTTACGGGCTTCTGTGGGCCCATGGGCCTGGTATGCTCCTGCTATTGCCTCCGGTCCGCTACCGTCGTTGACGGTGGAGGTTGAGCCCTCCCGCGTGCCGACGGTGCTGCTGCCTCTAGTCCCGTCTCCTCTTCTTCTTTGTGCAGGGCCCACTTCGCGATGCCGTGGTGAGACGACGTGGGAAGCTTCAAGACCGTGTTGGCGCAGGGTGGTGGTCGGTTTGGTGGCGAGCTCCGGAGCGCCCGAGGTGAAGATTGGGATAGGGAGAAATCCCTGTCAGTCTGGCCGACACCGACGCGGTGGCGCCTGAGGGTGTCGGTGGACCTTCCTGGAGGCCGTCCGGGGCTACCCTTCCTCTCTCCTCGCCGTGTACTGGAGGAAACCCTTGCCAGCAGCGTCGTCATCGCTGCGTCCCTTCTTGGAGGTGTTGATTGGTACCGGCGCTTCGGAGTCTAGGAGTTTGGTGGGAGATCTCCGGTGGGTGCAGCGATCACGAGGCTTCTTCGTTTTTGTCGATCCGCCGTTGTCGGCATTTGTTCCTTTTGTATTTTCTCTTTTGTTTCTTTTGGGCGTGACTGTGCTGCTTCCGCCCCAGCACCTATCGCGTTGGTTGTATCGATCGATTGCTTTTTAATACAAAATGGGGGAAACCCTTTTTCGGTAGTCTAGCTAGAAACTCCTTGAAAATAACAACTCCATATGTATACCCGGTAGGACCGACGAAAGGAAAAAGGTTGCATGTAAGAGGCGTGTTGTTTGGCTGGAGCTGGAGGTAGGAGTATATCCTGCGGGCGATTCGTTTCCTCTTTCTTTTTTTGCGTGGGTGAGCCAGCTAGATTAGCGGCATGTATGACGAGCTTGTTTGGTTCGCAGCTCTGATTAGCAAACCTCAACTTTGGTTATGATTAATCTCTTCGATTGGACGGATGCCAGTTCTGTATATATAGTCAGATCTCGTTAACTGCCTTCGTTGAACACCCTCCGCGACTTCATTTAGCATGACAATTAGCGGTTCATTTGGCCAAAAGTAGATTGGTTTACGCTCTTCTGGTACTGGTAGCATACCACGTACCAAGCGTCCAAGCCCAACGACAAAGTGCATGCATCACTTACATACGTAGTACTCCCTCCGTCCCAAAATGTAAAAACGTCTTACATTATGGGACGGAGGGAGTAGGTCGCAATTAGTTTGTTTTTTTACATCTAGGCCGCGATTAGTTAATTGGCATACGTACGTGGAGCTGGCACTAATCACATGGACCAGATTTAAGCCAGTGTTTTTTTTCTTTTCTTTTTGCGAGAATAGGAGGTCGCTAGGACAGATGGGCGGCGAAACGTGCGTGCCGTCGTGGCCAATCAATTGGGGTACGTCAGCGCTGATGCATAGGGTCAGAAGCAGACAGAGGTCAAATCATACTAGTCTGATTTGAGGCGCCGCTGCATTGCATGCATGTTTTTGTTTTCTCATACTCCGGAGGCAGCGTGAACATTGCCACCCCAAACCATGCATGCATCTACGATCTCCGATCAATACGTATACATAATACTAGTTTACACATACTACTAGGCTCTTCCCGGGGCCCTCATGCTGGTGTATCCATGTACCGCCGGCCGGCCGGCCGGCAAGAGTAGCTAAGCTAGCTTACCATGCATGCTTAATGGATTAATCCAGACTAGAGTTTCATCGCCTGGTGCGTATGCATGCAGTGCCAACCCTGCTAGCTTAGCTGGATGGCATGGCTGACGTGCCTGCGCTTTGTTTCGTTCACCATCATCGGGTAGCTAGCGGCCAATATGTGCGTAGCTTCAGACTTCAGTAAACTAAACTTCGTACACATATCTATGGCCAACCCCGTGGACACGAAGGTGGCTTTTATTTTCATTTTTGGCACAAGTTTCACTCCGAGCCGCGATGGACCAAAGAAACGAAGCATCTTATCCGAGGACAAATTGGACATACGCCAATACCCCTCAACAGAGGCCGCAAAGACATGACAACAACTATGCCGTGCCGATGCCATTAATTTCCACCAGATTATTTCTTCCCCAGCTAGTACAGTCTCTTGCATTGTACACTAGTTTACAAATGTTGCTGCTACCTACCTAATGGCAAACAACCAACTTAACTGGCCACCACCGTCTATATACCAGACAATATTTATGTATATATGCACCACGCCTTCATTCTGAGATGCTGCTACAACATATATGTTACACACAAGTACAGGTAATCACCTCTTATCCTGATGCAAGGCCGCCCTTGAGCCTTTCTCTTCGCCGTGGCGGGGCCGCATGAGTCATCATCGTCTCATCAATAATCCAAAAAAAATCTACAATAATAACGCACGGGAAGGCTAGTTTCTTTCATACTGCTCTGGCACGGCCAGGAAGGGTCTGAATGTGAGGACAAGTCCAAGGAGCTCGACGATGTTCAGCAGAAAGAACACCATCTGATCACCTGCATCAGTGGAATGTGGAGAGCAATTACACAGCAGTAAGAAACTCACAACATGTCTCAACTAGCTGAACTGGGACATCAAATAAGGAGTTTCCTCAGAAAAGGATAACAAAGTTTACCTGGAAAGAAGAAAGCATGCTGGCGTTTCTGCGCCCACGAGAACCTGCATTTGTCAAAAATCGTGTGAAACTTCTGAGCTTCAAGAGCATTTCATTTAGATATACTGTATGTGAGAGCTATTAAAGTTATTTTTTACTTGTAACACATGAAATATTTTTGCAGAAGCTATGAGGAGCGGAGTATATACTTACACAATGCCGGCACCTGCAGGGGCAACTGCCTTGAAAAAGGACATTCCAGTCATGGCTAATCCATTTGCTGCTCCTCTTTGGTTCTGAGGCTGTTAGTACATTACACGCTCATCAGTCAGTTGAGATCTATTATAAAACACATTAACATTGAGATGGACTTATGGGTAATATACCACTGCATTGTTTTGAAGGATGAAAGTGCCTGTGATGATGGTAACCCCCCCCCCCCCCCCCCCCCCCCCCCCCCCCCCCCCCCCCCCCCCCCCCCCCCCCCCCCCCCCCCCCCCCCCCCCCCCCCCCCCCCCCCCCTCCAGTTTATCCAAAAAAAAAAGAGAAAACTATAACTCCTAAGTGGTGGCAAAACACTACTGCTGATTTTAAAAAGTAACATAGTTGTCATCCATGATTTATGTACTAGGTCAATCTTCAAACTTTAGGTAACAAGGATTCTAAAGTGGGATCAAAGAATACTCACACCAAGATTATTTTTTATGACTGATGCAATATTCAGTACGATTGATAATCCAGGTCCTGAGAGGTATGTCATATAGGGGTAGGCAAAGAGAATAGGTATGCACAGAACCTGCAAGGTCAATCACAATAGTTCAGACATGCAGCCAGAAGGGAATAACTTCAGCAATTAAACAATAGGATAGCAGCTTGCACCCACAGCTGCGATCTGAGAAGATTTGATCGGTCCAAGAACTTTAATGATGGATGGGTACATAAATAGTTGATACACAAGAAGACTGGCACCTGAAATTGAGAAGGTAGAATACTGTCTGTTGTTATCACAAATACTAGTGTACAAAGTACGAAAGAACTGCAAACAATGGAAGTGGATTAAGGACATAATTGGCAGAGTTTATTCAGCTTCTGGGGTATGTTGGCTATGGCTAACAATTCTTTCGAGTTTACAAATCCCAACCAGCTCAAGTTAATCAACACACGATATGTGCTTCACAAAGGGAACCAACATCAGAAGTCCTAGAAAATCTGGCGGCTACTTGAGCTGTTGGAATATTTGGACACAGAGGATTAGGGGTATTCAAACTGGGTTTTCCAAATTGTGTTGATCCATGAGTTGTGCGAGCAAAAACATAAAGTACAAATGAAGGCTCATTTTTAGTGTCAAATCCACCACTTGGTGGCTTTCTTGAAACCACCATGAACACCCCTACAAAGGATGATAAGGCATGGATGGAAGAGATTCCTCTAATAGAGTCGGACTGGCTGAAACGAATTGGCCCTAATTAATCAGATGATTGATAGCCTGTCTAATTGAATTAGCTAAATAACTGCGCAGGTTAACTTCGGTGAGAAAGAAAGAAAATTTTCGAACTTTGTACTATTTTCTGTAATGGTTTATGATGGTGGCCCATGTTAGAACATTTTGGAAGTAAAAAGGACCAGTTGGCAGTGGTAATTTTCTTCTAGGGAAACCCTGGTATGGAGTTGATTCCCTTCATCTTTGAAAGCACATTTGTGTGTTTACTCAGTTCCTGATCATTTTGTGCTCCCCCCCCACCCCCCAGTTCCCATTAAAAAATAAAATAACACTGGCAAAAGCACATACAGAAAGGTACCTGTAATTGCAAGTGTTTGACCTACATCTTCAGATGATAAACTCAGTCCACCATACTTCCTCTCACTTTCAGCCCATAGAGAGAACACCTGAAGTTTATTTTAAAAAAACAAGTTAAAGTTTATATTAAACATGTATTGTATTAGCTACCAGAAATCCATAGAAACTTGTCTGTCACCAAATATACGATAAATACGACAAATATAAGTCATATGTTAGCACAGAAAGTAGAGCCAATTTATGAATTGGGGCAACTCTCCACAAAGTTTGCTCTAGTGATCGCCATTACCAGTTATCCTTCTCTAGTCTCTACTCTAAGCTGAACTCCTGATCCAGATCACCATTACTAGTTATCAAATATTCTCTACTCTAAGCAGAACTCTTGATTCTAAAATCTTTTTTTGCTTGACAAATCACTTTTTATGTCAAACAAAATGGTTCTAGAGCTTAGCTCAGTGCTAAAAATTCACAGTTCTAGAATCTGCCCATACATCGGGTATACCATAGCGAGCACCTTCCCAGATCAACAGGTCTATTCTT
This sequence comes from Thinopyrum obtusiflorum, assembly GCA_036873465.1. Lineage (NCBI taxonomy): Eukaryota > Viridiplantae > Streptophyta > Magnoliopsida > Poales > Poaceae > Thinopyrum > Thinopyrum obtusiflorum. The sequence continues at coordinate 34,607 of JAAAWM010011136.1, forward strand.
ATCCATGAATAAGCAGGTTCACTATTCCTACCCTTAATAACTATTTTTCATTTTGCCATTCGCCGCAAGAGTATTTAGGTACAATTAGCCATCCGTTTTTTTCTGGAATACTTGATGCCATAACCTACAAATAGAAAATTAATACCTCTGTATAAGCCATGTCGTGGAAGGAGAAGATGCAATAAACAATTATAGATGACATCAATGGCCAATTCTTGAATAAGCTCTTCTTGGTATTCGAACTATTACTTTGTCCAACCTCCTCTTTTGGATCAATCAGATGGGCCTCCAAAGCTTCAACACTTTGATTTCCATCATCACTGACTTTATGCTTGTGTAACGTCTCCTGAGATGCATTTAGAGATATTTAATAATAGGAGGAAGAACTAACTCTTCCAACAAAAATACAAATGGTCGGTCAACGAGGACAGAATAATTTAAACACAGTTTGTTTTCCCACTATTTCATTTTAATTCTTTTTACTCATGCCGCCAGTTACTTGAAGATAATAAAGTAAAAAGGAATTTCTGTTGTGCAAAAAAAAAACTGTATCTAAACTTCCAAAGCATGTACTCCCTCCGTCCCACAATATAAGATGTTTTTACAAGGGGGTATTTATTTAACTCTGAACAGTATACCTGAGCTCAGTGGCGGAGCATTGGCGGGACAAATCCGGGCCCTGGCCACCCCTTCCTAGATATTTTTTTGCCAAATAAGCTTGTATTTCTGTTAACCACTCTACTAATTCTCCGGCGTCTCTGATCACCATATCTTTTTCTATGGTATACACTCATTTGGCACCCCCTAAAATTTGGTTCATGCTCCGCCACTGCCTGAGCTATCTAATTTTAAGATCAATTATGCATGAACTCTGAACAGTATTCTGAAGTGGAACGTTTGGTTCTAAGATTACACAGAGAAGTTGTGAAGTGCCAAGGTTCAGCCAAGCGTATTTATGGATCTAGGAAGTTTCTGTTCATGCCAACGTCATATGGTTTCCCACAGGACATACGGAATAGCAAAATATAGGTAGAAAAATGTAATTATGAACTGTCAATTAGACTGGTTGCATAATCAAGGAAACTAACACCATTGAAATATCACATACCGGCATCCATATGCAGCTTATCAGAACAATGGCAGCAAAGACTGATGTGCATAAGCATGGTAAGAAGTACGGGAACCTGGCAAGTTTCCATCGAAGGTAAGTATTATGTAATACAGAGGTATTATGTAATACAGAGTAGTTATCTAGGATACTCTATTTGGATACACATACCTTCCAAATACCCCCCCCCCCCCCCCCCCCCCCCCCCCCCCCCCCCCCCCCCCCCCCCCCCCCCCCCCCCCCCCCCCCCCCCCCCCCCCCCCCCCCCCCCCCCCCCCCCCCCCCCCCCCCCCCCCCCCCCCCCCCCCCCCCCCCCCCCCCCCCCCCCCCCCCCCCCCCCCCCCCCCCCCCCCCCCCCCCCCCCCCCCCCCCCCCCCCCCCCCCCCCCCCCCCCCCCCCCCCCCCCCCCCCCCCCCCCCCCCCCCCCCCCCCCCCCCCCCCCCCCCCCCCCCCCCCCCCCCCCCCCCCCCCCCCCCCCCCCCCCCCCCCCCCCCCCCCCCCCCCCCTTAACGTGAGTTAAGTTGAGTCACCTGATAAAATAGAAGAGGTTGAAATACAGTAGTAAGTACAGCCACACTCTAATATGCACTGGTGTTATGTAAAGAAGAGGCAAACAGTTACTAACACAGAGAGAATGCCAAACACAACAACAGGCTTCCTCCCAATACGATCTGCTGCTATTCCCCAAAGAGTTGAAGTCAAACATCTACCAAACATAAAAGAAGCACCTAAAAAAATCCAGTAAATACAGAAAAAATCACATCAGACAATCACAAAGTGTTCACCATTGGTATAAGCATCAAACTCAAAGTACTCAACCATCTCAGTTTGAAATCAACATTTAATACGAAACCCACCTACAAACCCAGCATAGAACCCAATATCTTCTGTTCTTTTTGCAACATGCAAATCTCTTATCTGTAAAGGAGAAGGAGATAATATGAAGACTTATTATCAACAGATACTTCAGAGATAGACGTATGCACAGATATGAAAAGATAACTGATGAAGATTGAAATATTAAAAAAATCATTTATATTTTGTTCATATAAGTATCTAACTACATGTCCTGAATAATTAGAAAAAAGAGAAACGGATATACATACCATGAAATACAAGAAGGGGAACAGTGACGATATTGGTAAAGCTGGACAGAAAGATCAGAGGAAATATTAGAACAATTGCATTATGAAATGGGAAATGTTCATGAAAAAGAACAATTTTATGACGATACGGGGTACATGGCAACATTAATAACAATCTTCATTCATGTTTTGACAATTTTGTAGATCCAGAAGTGCTGATGTAAAATATTTATTAGGTTACAATGGTAACTTGGAGCCACTTCATAGACATTTCATATTACTCAATTAAATTTGTCCAAACCTTGTCAGAAACAAACTCTAAACACTGCTAACTCACATAGGCAAGAGCAGGAGTACTAGAAAAAAAGATTATGCCTGAAGTGCTGCTCAATTACAGTGATCTCAAAAACATGGGTAATTTCAGGTTGGGTGAACAATGATTGTTTGACCCAGGAAATTTAGTGATGAGAATTTTCACAAATAAATATCACGTAAACTGAATCTACATAGTCCAGCTTCATACAAAAATCTATTCACTTTCAGCACATGAGTTCAGGTAGCACGAAATGCTAGTAATGAAAAACACAAGCAGAGAAACAACTGGCCCATGAGGTCGGGTGCTTTTGTAACCGAACAACAAAATTTGCAGCACAAATAAACTAGGCCATAAGTTCAGGTGGTTTAAGGGAGGCCCCGGCAGCACAAATAGGAAACAAAACGCGTGTCCACAAGGACTTGAACCTAGGTGGTGGTATTATACATCCACTTCCCCAACCAAGTGAGCTAGGTTCACTTATTTTGAGTTGAAGCAGTTGAATTCAGACTGCTGCTGCTGCTGCTGCTGCTGCTGCTATGACAATAAGAGACATGAAGTGATATGTTGTAATGCTGGAACTCGAGTAAGATGATTAGAAAGGAAATGATGCAGAATGGGCGGGGAAAATTCATCCCTCCTCATGCAGCTATTCATGATTACGGATGTGGACATGTGGGGAACAGGTAGGACATCATCGATAAAGCCTTGTGTCTGAAGTGCCACCCGATAGCAATGATCTGGAAGGCCTGGGACATGGGTAGCAGTCGGTGCGATATGCAGACCCAAAAAACGATAGGGCCGATTAAATGCTCCTGGTACTACACAACAGTGACCTCATCGAAGGAGAAAATTCCGCTGATTTCATTTTCGTTTGTTTCCAGAAGAAGAATCTGGGTTGAGGTTTGAGGGGCCGAAAGGAGGGCGTACGTACCGGTGGTGAGGCAGATCATCCAGACGTAGGAGAATTCCTTGTAAGGCAGCCCGGTCTGGAGGTCCTTCCTCCGGTCGTGGTCGCACCCCCCCCCCCCCCCCCCCCCCCCCCCCCCCCCCCCCCCCCCCCCCCCCCCCCCCCCCCCCCCCCCCCCCCCCCCCCCCCCCCCCCCCCCCCCCCCCCCCCCCCCCCCCCCCCCCCCCCCCCCCCCCCCCCCCCCCCCCCCCCCCCCCCCCCCCCCCCCCCCCCCCCCCCCCCCCCCCCCCCCCCCCCCCCCCCCCCCCCCCCCCCCCCCCCCCCCCCCCCCCCCCCCCCCCCCCCCCCCCCCCCCCCCCCCCCCCCCCCCCCCCCCCCCCCCCCCCCCCCCCCCCCCCCCCCCCCCCCCCCCCCCCCCCCCCCCCCCCCCCCCCCCCCCCCCCCCCCCCCCCCCCCCCCCCCCCCCCCCCCCCCCCCCCCCCCCCCCCCCCCCCCCCCCCCCCCCCCCCCCCCCCCCCCCCCCCCCCCCCCCCCCCCCCCCCCCCCCCCCCCCCCCCCCCCCCCCCCCCCCCCCCCCCCCCCCCCCCCCCCCCCCCCCCCCCCCCCCCCCCCCCCCCCCCCCCCCCCCCCCCCCCCCCCCCCCCCCCCCCCCCCCCCCCCCCCCCCCCCCCCCCCCCCCCCCCCCCCCCCCCCCCCCCCCCCCCCCCCCCCCCCCCCCCCCCCCCCCCCCCCCCCCCCCCCCCCCCCCCCCCCCCCCCCCCCCCCCCCCCCCCCCCCCCCCCCCCCCCCCCCCCCCCCCCCCCCCCCCCCCCCCCCCCCCCCCCCCCCCCCCCCCCCCCCCCCCCCCCCCCCCCCCCCCCCCCCCCCCCCCCCCCCCCCCCCCCCCCCCCCCCCCCCCCCCCCCCCCCCCCCCCCCCCCCCCCCCCCCCCCCCCCCCCCCCCCCCCCCCCCCCCCCCCCCCCCCCCCCCCCCCCCCCCCCCCCCCCCCCCCCCCCCCCCCCCCCCCCCCCCCCCCCCCCCCCCCCCCCCCCCCCCCCCCCCCCCCCCCCCCCCCCCCCCCCCCCCCCCCCCCCCCCCCCCCCCCCCCCCCCCCCCCCCCCCCCCCCCCCCCCCCCCCCCCCCCCCCCCCCCCCCCCCCCCCCCCCCCCCCCCCCCCCCCCCCCCCCCCCCCCCCCCCCCCCCCCCCCCCCCCCCCCCCCCCCCCCCCCCCCCCCCCCCCCCCCCCCCCCCCCCCCCCCCCCCCCCCCCCCCCCCCCCCCCCCCCCCCCCCCCCCCCCCCCCCCCCCCCCCCCCCCCCCCCCCCCCCCCCCCCCCCCCCCCCCCCCCCCCCCCCCCCCCCCCCCCCCCCCCCCCCCCCCCCCCCCCCCCCCCCCCCCCCCCCCCCCCCCCCCCCCCCCCCCCCCCCCCCCCCCCCCCCCCCCCCCCCCCCCCCCCCCCCCCCCCCCCCCCCCCCCCCCCCCCCCCCCCCCCCCCCCCCCCCCCCCCCCCCCCCCCCCCCCCCCCCCCCCCCCCCCCCCCCCCCCCCCCCCCCCCCCCCCCCCCCCCCCCCCCCCCCCCCCCCCCCCCCCCCCCCCCCCCCCCCCCCCCCCCCCCCCCCCCCCCCCCCCCCCCCCCCCCCCCCCCCCCCCCCCCCCCCCCCCCCCCCCCCCCCCCCCCCCCCCCCCCCCCCCCCCCCCCCCCCCCCCCCCCCCCCCCCCCCCCCCCCCCCCCCCCCCCCCCCCCCCCCCCCCCCCCCCCCCCCCCCCCCCCCCCCCCCCCCCCCCCCCCCCCCCCCCCCCCCCCCCCCCCCCCCCCCCCCCCCCCCCCCCCCCCCCCCCCCCCCCCCCCCCCCCCCCCCCCCCCCCCCCCCCCCCCCCCCCCCCCCCCCCCCCCCCCCCCCCCCCCCCCCCCCCCCCCCCCCCCCCCCCCCCCCCCCCCCCCCCCCCCCCCCCCCCCCCCCCCCCCCCCCCCCCCCCCCCCCCCCCCCCCCCCCCCCCCCCCCCCCCCCCCCCCCCCCCCCCCCCCCCCCCCCCCCCCCCCCCCCCCCCCCCCCCCCCCCCCCCCCCCCCCCCCCCCCCCCCCCCCCCCCCCCCCCCCCCCCCCCCCCCCCCCCCCCCCCCCCCCCCCCCCCCCCCCCCCCCCCCCCCCCCCCCCCCCCCCCCCCCCCCCCCCCCCCCCCCCCCCCCCCCCCCCCCCCCCCCCCCCCCCCCCCCCCCCCCCCCCCCCCCCCCCCCCCCCCCCCCCCCCCCCCCCCCCCCCCCCCCCCCCCCCCCCCCCCCCCCCCCCCCCCCCCCCCCCCCCCCCCCCCCCCCCCCCCCCCCCCCCCCCCCCCCCCCCCCCCCCCCCCCCCCCCCCCCCCCCCCCCCCCCCCCCCCCCCCCCCCCCCCCCCCCCCCCCCCCCCCCCCCCCCCCCCCCCCCCCCCCCCCCCCCCCCCCCCCCCCCCCCCCCCCCCCCCCCCCCCCCCCCCCCCCCCCCCCCCCCCCCCCCCCCCCCCCCCCCCCCCCCCCCCCCCCCCCCCCCCCCCCCCCCCCCCCCCCCCCCCCCCCCCCCCCCCCCCCCCCCCCCCCCCCCCCCCCCCCCCCCCCCCCCCCCCCCCCCCCCCCCCCCCCCCCCCCCCCCCCCCCCCCCCCCCCCCCCCCCCCCCCCCCCCCCCCCCCCCCCCCCCCCCCCCCCCCCCCCCCCCCCCCCCCCCCCCCCCCCCCCCCCCCCCCCCCCCCCCCCCCCCCCCCCCCCCCCCCCCCCCCCCCCCCCCCCCCCCCCCCCCCCCCCCCCCCCCCCCCCCCCCCCCCCCCCCCCCCCCCCCCCCCCCCCCCCCCCCCCCCCCCCCCCCCCCCCCCCCCCCCCCCCCCCCCCCCCCCCCCCCCCCCCCCCCCCCCCCCCGGCCATGATCAAGAAGATCAAATGGTGGTCTACCATGAAGAACTGATTTCTACTACACAACTTGTTCTTGTAGACTCGTGTTGGGCCTCCAAGCGCAGAGTTTTGCAGGACAGTAGTAATTTTCCCTCAAGTGAATGACCTGAGGTTTATCAATCCGTGGGAGGTGTAGGATGAAGATGGTCTCTCTCAAACAACCATGCAACCAAATAACAAAAAGTCTCTTGTGTCCCCAACAGACCAAATACAATAATAAATTGTATAGGTGCACTAGTTCGACGAAGAGATGATGATACAAGTGTAGTAATGATAGTAGATATTGATTTTTGTAGAAGGAACAATAAAAAACAGCAAGGTAGCAAGTAAGAAAAGTGAGCACAAATGGTATTAGAATGCTTGAAAATGAGGCATAGGGTTCATACTTTCACTAGTGCAATCTCTCAACAATGCTAATATAATTGGATCATTAACCATCCCTCAACGTGCGATGAAGAATCACTCCAAAGTTCTTATCTAGCGGAGAACATAAGATGAAATTATTTGTAGGTACTAGTAGAAAAACGGCCTAATGTGAAGCACATTAGTACCGGTTTGTAACAAAACCGGCACTAATGTGTCCATTAGTGCCGGTTCGAACGGCTATGCGGCCGGAGCTAATTAGTACCGGTTCGTTGCGAACCTTTAGTACCGGTTCGTGGCACGAACCGGTACTAAAGAGGATGTGGCACGCCGTGGTTCGGCTGGGGCCCCACCAGCGCCTTTAGTACCGGTTCGTACCACAAACCGGTATTAGAGGTTTGCAGTTGCAGCTGTTTTTAGTCCCACCTCGCTCGGCTAAGAGGGTTTTTACCACCTTAAATATGTTACTTCTCAAACTATCACAAACACTTGGTCTTCATTAAACTCTATGTGTAGAATTTGTGGCCGCAATATGAGTCTTCACCAGTTTCTAAACCGTTGAGGACTCATATTGACAATTCAGATTGTACACAAAAAGATCAATGATGATCAATGTATTTTTGATGTATATTTTTATATGTTTACACCCTCACTCTGTCCTCTCAAACTCTGGACTTTTTTTGCGTTCAGCAGGCGCCATTCAAAGCCACATCATCAATTTTCAACCCTTTCTGACATAATTTGCTATTTTTAATGCATTTACTGATTTGTTTTGAGCTAAATGGCCCTGAAATTGAAAAGCACTACAAATGAACTCTGAAAAGGTTGAAACTTGGCATGGTATCATCATTTCACCCGCATAGCATGTGCAAAAAAGTAGAGAGGGTCACGGCAAAAACTGGATGCACTTCATGTACAAACTGGACAATCTCTTCCGAAGTATTAGGATTTCGGACGAAAACTCATCTGTTAAACCGGCAATTCAAAATTTTAATAACTTATTACAACTCCGGACTTTTTTTGCGTTTAGCAGGCGCCATTCAAAGCCACGTCATCAACTTTCAACCCTTTCTGACATAATTTGCTATTTTTAATGCATTTACTGATTTGTTTTGAGCTAAATGGCCCTGAAATTGAAAAGCACTACAAATGAACTCTGAAAAGGTTGAAACATGGCATGGTATCATCATTTCACCTGCATAGCATGTGCAAAAAAGTAGAGAGGGTCACGGCAAAAACTGGATGCACTTCGTGTACAAACTGGACAATCTCTTTCGAAGTATCAAGGTTTCGGACGAAAACTCATCTGTTACACCGGCAATTCAAAATTTTAATAACTTATTACAACTCCGGACTTTTTTTGCGTTCAGCAGGCGCCATTCAAAGCCACGTCATCAACTTTCAACCCTTTCTGACATAATTTGCTATTTTTAATGCATTTACTGATTTGTTTTGAGCTAAATGGCCCTGAAATTGAAAAGCACTACAAATGAACTCTGAAAATGTTGAAACTTGGCATGGTATCATCATTTCACCCGCATAGCATGTGCAAAAAAGTAGAGAGGGTCACGGCAAAAACTGGATGCACTTCGTGTACAAACTGGACAATCTCTTTCGAAGTATCAGGGTTTCGGACGAAAACTCATCTGTTACACCGGCAATTCAAAATTTTAATAACTTATTACAACTCCGGTCTTTTTTTGCGTTCAGCAGGCGCCATTCAAAGCCACGTCATCAACTTTCAACCCATTCTGAAATTACTCAGAAATAAATAGAAGAAAATAAATAAAGCAGAAAAGAAAAAACTATATAAAAAAACTACTCAGAAATAAATAAAGCAGAAAAGAAAAAAACTATATAAAAAACTACTCAGAAATAAATAGAAGAAAATAAATAAAGCAGAAAAGAAAAAAACTATATAAAAAACTACTCAGAAATAAATAGAAGAAAAGAAATAAAGCAGAAAAGAAAAAAAACTATATAAAAAATTTACTCAGAAATAAATAGAAGAAAATAAATAATGCAGAAAAGAAAAAAACTATATAAAAAATTGTTGGGGCGCTGCCCAGTGGGCCTGCCAGACCTCGGGTGTGCAAATTCAGGCCCAGAAGGGCCAGCAGGCTCACAGGGCAGCGCGCCATAGTTAGGCCCAGAAGCCTGCTATATAGAGGAGTTCGAAGGAGCAGTCGCGGCTGGGTTTATAAACCAGTGCGGCTGCCCTTCGCCCGGCGAGGTGGGACTAAACTTTGTGCCCCTCGCCTGGCAGCGCACCCCCTTTAGTACCGGGTCGTGGCTCCGCCTGCTACTAAAGGTAGGGTCTTTAGTACCGGTTGGAGCCACCACCCGGTACTAAAGGGCTGCCCTTCCCGCCGTTTGGCCTGGCCAAAATTGACCTTTAGTACCGGTTGGTGGCTCCAACCGGTACTAAAGGCCCATCCTATATAAGCAGCACTTACAAATTCCAGCCGGCTATGCTCGTGTCGTGGTTGATGAGGTGGTGGACCAATATTCGGGGCTAGAGCTTGACATTCCTGGACAGCACGAGGATCACACACTCGGAGAGGCCATACATCGTATCATCCTATGGAGAAAGGATTGCATCATCTTTCGAAGGCCACCGACACCGCGTCATCATCCGACTCCTCCTCGATGTGAGGCCACTCCTCCTCCTTCAAGTCCGGCACAGCAGCAGGCCACTCCTCCTGCTTCAAGTCCGGCACAGCGTGAGGCCACTCCTCCTGCTTCAAGTCCGACACCGCGTGAGGCCACTCCTCCTGCTTCAAGTTCGGCACAGCGTCAGGCCACTCCTCCTGCTCCAACTCAGCCACGTCAGCCGTCTCCGCCGCCTCAGCAATCGGGGAAGAGAGCCGCCGCAGCTATGGTGCGTAGCGCTACGAGTCGAGGTAGTACAGGAGGTACAGGCGGAGGCAAGCGATATAAATATGGTCCAAGCCTCGCTCCTCTTCCTCGGAGGCCTTACGACATGACCGAGGAGCAAAACGCAGCCATAGTGAAGGCCCAAGTGGACGCCCATTTTGGACCGAAACCGGCACCGCCGCCAAGGGAGAAAGTGCCTGAGGAAAAGATTGACCACTTTATTCGTATGGCTAGACCACCAGCTCCCAAGCCTGTTGACTTAGACTATGAGCGCCAAATCAGGAAGGCACATCGAGCACGAGTACAGAAGGAGTCGAGCTCGAGCTCGAGCCAAGCAGCTGGCAAAAAATGCGAGAAAATCGTTCCCCAGCTGGGAGAACAGGCGACGCAATCGATCCCCCTTCTTGTTGTGCCAACAACACATAAGAGTACCGGCGCCCTATATATATGTGGGCAAACCGTTAACGTTCCCCAGCTGGGCAATCTGGTAATAACCGAGGAGCATATAATGCAGGCTGAAATGCTCGGTATGACTGTTGGACAACTCCTCGAGATCGAGCCCATGTCTCCGCTTAGAGAGGAGGAAATAAAACGGAAATATGTCCGCGGTGAACCTTTGGTCGAGCCCGAGGAGGTCAAGAACCTCCCAAAGAGAATGTATGACTTGCATCAATGGTACATGAAAATTTGCAAGACCCACAATCTACAGTCCCTCATGGTGAAAGTCAAGGAAGAGGATTACTTCCATAAGCTAGCTCTGTCTATTGAGTATACAGAACTGTTTCAGTTATTCAATTATGACGCACTAGACAAATCTATCGTCAGTTGCTATTGTCTGTAAGTGATTTCTTTCTGTAATTTAAGTCTCAAGCTAGCTGTAGTGCTCTCGTTGATCATTACCTGTAATTATCCTCACTATATATTCTTTTATGTTGTATTATGCAGGATGAAGATGTCCGAAATGAGAAAAGCTGGACGCTATGGCATTGGATTCATTGACCCAAATACCATTAATGAAGAGACATGGTCATATGAACATTATAAACAAGAAGTAGAGAATAACATGCTAGAGTTCTTGAAGCGCCTCATTACCAATGCAGATATACTACTTCCTTACAACTTCCAGTGAGTCACACTGTCTTGTACTACAAATTCTGTTTTTGTTACTAGCTAGATGTTAATAAGTGTATAGGGTTTAGGGTTAGTTGATGAGTGTTATGCACATGCCCGCTTAATTTATACATGCAAACGTGCGCATGCAGGTACCACTGGATCTTGGTAGACATTAAAGTTAAAGAAGGAAAAGTTGAAGTACTGGACTCACTGCTTAAAAAACCTAAAGAGTACTCAATCGTGAAGGGGATAGTCAACAGGTAATTTCAATCATTATATATATGTCCTGATATCAACTAATTAATAACTCATTTATTCATTTTCTTTGCCGGCGGGCCGGCAGGGCTTGGCAAAAGTTCATCAAAGACGTTCCAGGCCCGTTCAGAGAAAATCTGTATTGGTATCGACCCACGGTAATTAATTAAGTAGTACTAGCTAGCTAGCTACCATGCAATCTCTTTAATTCTAGTTTCAATAACATTAATTATGATGCTTGATTAATTATTATCTGATTGAACTCTATTCTCGTACAGGCCATGAAGCAGGAGCCGGGGAATGATTTATGTGCATAATATGTTTGCGAGAACATTCGCATGATGACGTCCGAAAGGAGCACATCTGATAGGCAGATATGGGTACGTTTGCCAGAACACTATACACAATTTTTACATCATTATCGATATCTAGTCACACAAGTAATACATGCATATTGATCTCCTTCTTAACAGTTCAATGAGGTGCGGCAGAAGCTCCTACCAATGGATCGCGTACGAGCAATTGCAGAGGAAATAGCGGGATTTTTGCCCGACCAGGTCATAGATCCTAGAGGAGAATTCCATTACCCGCTACCGCAGTAATGCCTCCATGTAGGAGAAATTGTATATACCAAATTGTATATATATACGTACATGTGTATGTGTGAATATGGTGGAGCGAGACATTCGATGATATATATATATATATATATGATCGGTTCTACGAGAAATTCTATTTATATATATATGCATAACATGTACAATATGTAGTATCGTAAAATACCAGCAAACGAAAAAGAATTAAATGGAAAACACAAAATTAAAGGAAAAAGAAACCCTGAACCCAAAACCCCCCTAGCCTTTTAGTACCGGTTGATGTTACCAACCGGTACTAAAGGTCTCCCCGTCCCCGGCGCCGGCTCGTGCCACGTGGTGGCCCTTTAGCGGCGGTTCGTGCATAACCGGTACTAAAGGGGGGGACCTTTACTCCCCACCCTTTAGTGCCGGTTGCAGAACCGGCACTAAAGGCCCTTACGAACCGGTGTTGTAGCCCGGTTCTGCACTAGTGAGGGTACGAAACCACCTCAAAGTTATCCTTTCCAATCGATCTATAGAGCTATCCCTATAAGTGTCACAAACATCCGAGTTCGTACTAAAATAACACCATATGATACGCATCAACCAACTCTAATGTCACATAGATACACCAATGTCACCACAAGTATCAGTGAGTTGATTATACGATATGCATCAAACAATGTCAGATTCATAATACTCAATCCAACACAAAGAACCTCAAAGAGTGCCCCAAGATTTCTATCGGAGAAACAAGGGACGAAAATGTGCATCAACCCCTATGCATAGATTATCCCAATGACACCTCGGGAATCCGTGAGTTGAGTGCCAAAACATATATCAAGTGAATCAATATGATACCCCATTGTCACCACAGGTATTCATAGCAAGACATACATCAAGTGCTCTCAAATCCATAAAAGTATTCAATCCGATAATAACGAAATCTCAAAGGGAAAACTCAATTCATCTAAAACAAGATAGAGAGGGAGAAATACCATATGATCCAACTATATTAACAAGGCTCGCGATACATCAAGATCATGCCAAATCAAGAACACGAGAGAGAGAGAGAGAGAGAGAGAGATCAAACACATAGCTACTAGTACAAACCCTCAGCCCCGAGGGTGGACTACTCCCTCCTCATCATGATGACCGCCGGGATGATGAAGATGGCCTTCGGTGATGATTTCCCCCTCCGGCAGGGTGCCGGAATAGGGTCTAGATTGGTTTTTGGGGCTACGTACAGAGGCTTTTGGCGGCGGAACTTCTGATTTCTCGACTCCCCTAGGGTTTCTGAAATATTTGAGTATTTATAGAGTTGAGAGGCGGTGGAAAAGCCTCCCGTGGGCCCCACTACCCACCAGGGCGCGCCTGGGGCCTCGAGCGCGCCCTGGTGCCTAGTGGGCCCCATGGGCCTCCTCTGGTGCACTAATACGTCTCCAACGTATCTATAATTTTTGATTGTTCCATGCTATTATATTAGCTGTTTTGGATGTTTTACATGCATTAATATGCTATTTTTTTTTTGGGGGACTAAGCTATTAACCTAGAGCCCAGTGCAAGTTCCTGTTTTTTCCTTGGTTTAGAGTTTCGGAGAAAAGGAATACCAAACGGACTCCAAACGGAATAAAACTTTCGCGATGATTTCTCTTGGACCAGAAGACATACATAGGACTTGGAGTGCAAGTCAGAGAAGGCACGAGGCGGCCACAAGGACGGAGGGCGCGCCCCCACCCTTGTGGGCCCCTCGTGACTCCACCAACCTAGTTTCTTCACCTATATATTCTCATATATCCCAACACCAACAGGGAGAGCCACGAAAACACTTTTCCACCGCCGCAACCTTCTATACCCGTGAGATCCCATCTAGGGGCCTTTTCCGGCGTCCTGTCGGAGGGGGGTTTGATCACGGAGGGCTTCTACATCAACACCATTGCCCTTCCAATGAAGCTTGAGTAGTTTACCACAGACCTACGGGTCCATAGCTAGTAGCTAGATGGCTTCTTCTCTCTCTTTGATTCTCAATACCATGTTCTCCTCGATGTTCTTGGAGATCTATTCGATGTAATACTTTTTTGCGGTGTGTTTGCCGAGATCCGATGAATTGTGGATTTATGTCAGCTTATCTATGAATATTATTTGAATCTTCTCTGAATTCTTATATGCATGATTTGATATCTTTGCAAGTCTCTTTGAACTATCGATTTGGTTTGGCCAACTAGATTGGTTTTTCTTGCAATGGGAGAAGTGCTTAGCTTTGGGTTCAATCTTGCGGTGTCCTTTCCCAGTGACAGTAGGGGCAGCAAAGCACGTACTGTATTGTTGCCATCGAGGATAAAAAGATGGGGTTTTCATCATATTGCTTGAGTAAATTCCTCTATATCATGTCATCTTGCTTAATGCGTTACTCCGTTCTTTATGAACTTAATACTCTAGATGCATGATGGATAGCGGTCAATGTGTGGAGTAATAGTAGTAGATGCAGAATCGTTTCGGTATTGACATGGACGTGATGCCTATATTCATGATCATTGCCTTAGATATCGTCATAACTTTGCGCTTTTCTATCAATTGCTCGGCAGTAATTTGTTCACCCACCGTAATATTTTCTATCTTGAGAGAAGCCTCTAGTGAAACCTATGCCCCCTAGGTCTATTTTCCATCATATAAGTTTCCAATCTACTATTTCACCTATGGCCCCTGGGTCTATTTTCCATCATATAAGTTTCCGATCTACTATTTTGCAACTTTTACTTTCCGATCTATAAACCAAAAATACCAAAAATATTTACTTTACCGTTTATCTATCTCTATTAGATCTTACTTTTGCGAGTGACCATGAAGGGATTGACAACCCCTTTATCGCATTGGGTGCAAGTTGTTTGATTGTTTGTGCAGGTATTCGGTGACTTGTGTGTTGTCTCCTACTGGATTGATACCTTGGTTCTCAAACTGAGGGAAATACTCACTCTACTTTGCTACATCACCCTTTCCTCTTCAAGGGAAAAACCAACACAAGCTCAAGAAGTAGCAGGAAGAATTTCTGGCGCCGTTGCCGGGGAGATCTACGACAAGTCAAGACATACCAAGTACCCATCATAAACTCTCATCTATTGCATTACATTTTTCACCATTCGCCTCTCGTTTTCCTCTCCCCCACTTCTAAAACGATTTTCGAAAAGATTTGCCTTCTCTTCGCCCCTCTTTCGTTTGTCTTCTTCGTTTGCCTTTTGGTTGCTCGTTTGCTAGATCTATTTGCCGCCAACCATGTCTGAAATTGGGGAGGTTATCACTGAAAAAGATAGTTGTGACGATGAGGAAAATTTTGATGCTTTTGCCAATACTAATCCTCATGAAGAATTTACTATTCTATACACTAAAAAGCTTCGCATAGGTAGCGGCAATATTATTGGAAAAGGGGTTATTCAAGATTTATTTACTTGTGCCGGTGTGCTTCCCACTTTGGGTGGTTCTATTCTCCATAAAACTAGTAGCCTTGCGGATGCTGTATCTTTGCTCATAGTTGAACTTGAAAGACAATTTGTTCATATGCATCCTTCCATACAAAGGATCTTTTTAGAGTTTTCAAATATTGAGCATTCTTCTGTTCAGCGTGCCGCCACTATATTTCTAGCTCATGAGTTTAGGTTTATTATGAAAGAAGCTTGTGAAATTTTTGCGCATTATAAAGTAGATGTTGGTCATCCTCCCATAGAGGGAATGCTTTTTAATCAAGAGGTCATAATGCATTTACGATCTCTAGATCATGTTGCTTATAATGAAAATTTAAGAAAGAGAGTCCCTACCGATATTTTAGTTGATAAGATTTCTGAGCTTAACGATAATTTTGCTATACAAAACAACGGATTGTGTTTCTCTCTTGGACACAAGCTCATGACTTTTTGCCAAAAGAATGCTTATAATGATGAGTTGGTCATACAATATGAAGGGTCGAAGGAGGAACCAATTCCTCCCGAGATCGATCTTGGGGATTCTTATCCTATTAAGTTTTGCCCTTTTGATTACTTTTGCTTACCACAAAGAAAACTTGCTGCTGAACGAAGGGAGTATGAGATGAGTTTTCGAGATTTGCCCTATCATTATTATGATCTAGAGACATTTAAACTGAGCACTTTTCCAGCCCTCTCAAGCCATCAACGTTTTCAGCCATCGGATCTACATGCTTAGGAATTTTTGGCCGTTTGATCTATTCGTGAAACCTGTCGTTGCTAATCACGTACCGCTACACGGGGTGGGCCGCTCCTCTCGTGACAAAATTGGCGATTTGCCGTTATTTGGGCTATTATTTGGGCTTACTGGGCTATAGCATTGCGACTGAGCAAAACATTTTTGTGCAGATTAACCATTCCATGTGGGGTCACCCAGCGACCGCTCAAAAATATGTGGGCTGACCCAGCCATAGACACGTGAGTGCCCTTCGTCCAGTTGGTCTCCGTGTCTCTCTTCGCAAAGAAAAAACTTGCGCAGCCATCGGTCTCGCAAGCGGCTGAACCGATATGTAAGAGGCGAGCAAGCTTCGCCAGCCGGCCGAGGGGGGGCATGCTTGGTCCTTCAGACACGGTGAGACCGTGAGAGGGTCTCCACGCGTGAGACACCAAAGGGCAGTGACGGGATATCGAGTCGTCCCCTGACGATTCAGTCACCGATGATTGAAATCACCAATGCTACAAGCCTTAATGGCAATTAGTGCCCACTCGTCAGCGACCGATAATTGCAGGTCAGTTACTATATGTCAATCCGTGCTCTTCATTTACTCCATGCTTGTCCATATACTCCGACCGTCATGCGTTAATGTTTGATTCGTGATCTTCGTTTAGTTCATCTTCTCCGCCCCAATTCCTTCTCTATCAAGTTTATAAGTTATCCTTACTCCCTCCATTCCCAACTAAACACAAGTGCTCTGAGTTACATATTAGAATTCAGATCTGCCGGGTTGGGTTCTCCCTTGCCGCTTCGATGGCTAATGGCCAGGTTAGGACCCGTGTCATTTTACTTGTGTGTTGATCCTACTGCACATGTCGTCTACAGGTTGACCTTACTATTTTCATCCATCCATCCAATATGATTGGGTTCTTGAATCTTTACTCCGTTTGGTGGTTTTTTGTATCCTGATCGATGATTCCGCCGAGGGGGATGTCCAAGGAAACTAAGGAAATCATAGCTTCGAATAATTATAATGGCATATGGAGCCACTTCTGTTTATCATTTTGAACAACGAATTGACATATGATGAAGGTATCCCTTTCATTTTTATGACATGCACAATGATTTCAGCATTTTTTGCTGATGACCCACAAGTATAGGGATCAATTGTAGCTCTTTTCGATAAGTAAGAGTGTCGAACCCAACGAGGAGCAGAAGGAAATGACAAGTGGTTTTCAGCAAGGTAATGTCTGCAAGTGCTGAAATTGTAAGTAGCAGAGTAGTTTGATAGCACGATAATTTGTAACGAGCCAGTAACGATAGTAGTAACAAAAGTGCAGCAAGGTAGCCCAATCCTTTTGAGGCAAAGGACAGGCCAAAACGGTCTCTTATGATAAGCAAAGCGTTCTTGAGGGTACACGGGATTTTCATCTAGTCACTTTCATCATGTTGGTTTAATTCGTGTTCGGTACTTTGATAATTTGATATGTGGGTGGACCGGTGCTTAGGTTTTGTTCTTACTTGAACAAACCTCCTACTTATGATTAACCCTCCCGCAAGCATCCGCAACTACGAGAAAAGTATTAAGAATAAATTCTAACCATAGCATTAAACTTTTGGATCCAATTGGTCCCTTACGGAATAGCGCATAAACTGGGATTTAAGCTTCTGTCACTCTCGCAACCCATCATCTAATTGCTACTCCACAATGCATTCCCTTAGGCCCAAATATGGTGAAGTGTCTTGTAGTCGACGTTCACATGACACCACTGAGGGAATCACAACATACATACTATCAAAATATCGAACACATATCAAGTTCACATGATTACTTGCAACATGATTTCTCCCGTGACCTCAAGAACAAAAGTAACTACTCACAAATGATAATCATGCTCAATATCAGAGGGGTATTAAATAGCATATTGGATCTGAACATATAATCTTCCACCAAATAAACCATATAGTAATCAACTACAAGATGTAATCAACACTACTAGTCACCCACAAGCACCAATCTATAGTTCCGGTAACAAGATTGAACACAAGAGATGAACTAGGGTTTGAGATGAGATGGTGTTGTTGAAGATGTTGATGGAGATTGCCCTCCCCAAGATGGGAGAGTTGTTGGTGATGATGATGACGATGATTCAGCGGGTCGGCACTCACTTCGTCGTCCAGCTGGATGATCTCGAGCGGGACTACTTAAATCAGAGAAATCGTCAAAGTTCAGTCAAATAACCATGTGAGTCAATCTGTACGACATACCTTTGGAAGTGGCGGCATCTGTCGCGTCAGCATCACTCGGGCCGGACTTGCGGGCATGCGGGTCTGCTGAAGTTGTCAAGGTGTCGTTGCTACAAAGATGAACCAGCACTCGGTCAGCAACCGAATGAATTCAAAAATGAACGAAGAGTCAGTGAGAATGCTTACTTCGAGGCCACAGGCACTGCCACCCGGATCCATGGCACGGAAGCCTTCCGAGGCTTGGAGGAGATCTGCTTGGGCAGCTTGGGCTGCTTCTCCGCCGAGCTCTCAGCCTCGGCGCGAGCGCGCTTGGAACTCTGAGTCACCCGACCAGAAGTAGTCGGTTGTTGAGTTTCTCCCGCTTTACCCTTGGGGTCGTGCAGCGCCTTGGAGCGGGGTTCTTTAGGGGCCTCATAAGATGGGGAGGACTCCGCCTCTTTCCCCTCCTCTGAACTATCATCATTGTCGTTGTCGTCGCTCTCGTCACTATCAGACCTCTCCGAGTACTGCTGCTCGTTGTCACTCGTCACATCTTGAGGCGAGTGGTCCACCATGGGGATCCGGGAGATCAAGTTCTGGAAGTCCTGAGAAGCAAACACGTGCAAACGTGAGGATCAATCATACAGAAGACAACTTACAATTGAACCAACTGCATCAGAGACAAATACCTCGATGGGCGGCAGGTCCTTGTGAAAGGCTGGCACCAACCGAGTCCCCCGCGGATTGTCACGAGCGTAGGTGATGGCCTTGATCTTGGCGCCCACCTCCTTCTCGATGAGATCTTCAGGATGCACCGGAGTGGAGTCACCCGGCCCCTCGTACATCCACATGGGGTGACCTTGACCTGCAGTGGTTGGATGCGCCAACTGAAGAAAGTCTCCAGCAAGTCCATACCATTCACAACCCCGATTAACGCGCTGGACAGGATGTCGACGCCCGCCTTCTCCTCCTCCACGACGAGGGATGGCGGAGCTCATGCCCTCTCTGTCAAGTACGGCGGGGAGGCCCGACTGGCTGTTGGCGCTGGGGACGTCCTTGCAGTAAAACCAGGTTCCCTGCCACCCCTTAACGGAGTCAGGGAAGCTCGCCTAGGGGAAAGACCTCCCCCACGAACCTGCACGCCCAGACCCCTGCATAGCTGGGTGACATGGGTTTTCTCACCAGTCGGCGAGTCCTTCTTCACTGACATCGACCGACAGGTGAAGATATATTTGAAGAGGCCCCAGTGGGGTGGCAACCCAAGAAATTCTCACAAAGGGAAATGAAGGCCGAAAGATAAACAATGGCGTTGGGAGGAAGATGATGGAGTTGAGCACCGAAGAAATCGAGGAATGCTCGAAAGAAAGGGTGGGGAGGCATCGAGAAACCTCGCTCAACGTGGGTGACGAGCAGGACGCGTTCGTCAGCCTCAGCCGCCGGTTCCATCTCCCCCATGCCCGGGTGACGCCACCCGTCATGTGGGATCAGTCCCTCCTCCGCCAATTCCTCTAGTGGTCGAGCGGAAACACACGACGGGAGCCATTCCCCTGACGCGCCGCTAGCCGCCGCGCCCGAGCCAGAAGAGGTGACCTTCCTCGCCTTCTTCGCCCTCTCCGCCTTCGCCGTTGAGCCTCTCGCCATCACCGCACACTCGAGTGGAAGAGAGAAGTGGGGGAATCAGGAGGGGAGAAGGGGGATCTGAGGCCTGGAGCCCTGTCATTGAACCTTTTATACCACCGGATAAAATCCCTGACCGCATCTCTCACCATGAATCCTCGGATCGACGGCCTGCGCGGCAAGGCTTTGCATAGGGCAAGTGCGACACGTGGCAGGAATCATGCGCACAAATCGAGGAGCCATGCCCCCACTTTCCCACTAACACACAACGTTACCGCTTCTGCGCGTGAACACGCGAATTCAAATCCTCAGATTTACGGGACGAATCAATCCGATTGATTTCCAGAGATTCCTTTCCTAAAGGATGCACATCAGTCCGACTGACCACCCTCCACGAGGACCCATGCACCCAGCCACATTAAACACCCGACTAAAGTCTTCTTCAGGATCGTTATGTGACGAGCTTGACGCCGCTCTGCGGGTTCACTTGGCCCTCTCGGTAGGCTCCAAGGCGCATGACTCGTAAACCTGGACTTGTAGAAGGCCCGCGCTTGTGTTCCCCTGGGATAAGGAGTGGCATCTCTCTGGAGAGTCAGACCACGCGCCAGCATCGCCCCTCGAGTTATCATGGCATGCCCTCACTCGGGGCCCTAGTCTATCTCTTTTGAGAGACGAAACGAATGCCACCAGGTTTTTTCTCGATGATCAACAACACCCGGTCACCTGGGCAAAATTAAGGCCCAGAATCCGTTGCGTTTTCGTCCAAGGAACAATGAATCACGACTCGGAAACATATTCCGAGTGGCCCTGCAGCACTCGGACTCAACCGAAGGATCGATTCGTCTGTTCTACGAAATCCCAACCGATTCGGGGGCTAATTATGGGGTCACCTATTACAGGTAGGGTCAAGGGCCCATCATTTGGGACCCACATGGGGCCCATCACCATCATAGGTAGGTCCTTGGACCATGCCGGCATTCGGATGCATACATTAGGAGGATCACTCGAACGGCTCTATAGCACTCGGACAACCACACGTCACTCGGCGGATGATCGACCACTCGGACGTACAGGGCAAGAAGGCATCGTGGGAGCTGCAACGGTCGAGGGATCCTAAGTCCTCCACTAAATAGAGTTATAACTACCGTTACCTGTAACTGTTGTAGTATAGGCTCATTACACTAGTAACTGCCTCACTCAATGGCATTAATTGCCTCGGCGGCGTGGGAGACATGGAGCTGCAGCGCACTCTATCACTAGTAGAAAACAGGGCTTTGGTCCAAGCCTAGCCAGCCCATTAGTCTCCGTTCAGTCACGAACCGGGACCCATGGGGGCATATGTCCCGGTTCGTGAGCCTAGGGGGCCGGCCGGGCCTCGTGGGGCATTGGTCCCGGTTCATGTGTCCCCTTTGGTCCCGGTTCCAGACACGAACCGAGACCAATGGGCCTCGCTCCTAGCCCACATCCATTGGTCCCGGTTCGTGGCTGGAACCGGGACCAAAGGGGGGCCTTTAGTCCCGGTTCCAGCCACGAACCGGGACCAATGAGGTGCCTATATATACCCCCTCGCCCGCGAGCAGAGCACTCCACTTCTCTGTTTTTTCTGGCCGGCGAGGGGAGGGCTTTGTGGTGCTCTAGCTCACCTCCTATGCACATGAGGGGTTCGATGAAATGCCTGAGCCACACTACTTAAGATTTCTCCTCTCCAAGCTCGACCTCCAAGCTCCATTTTCCTCAAGATTTGTCTAGGTTTAGCGGTTCATCACGTCCCATCCCCGTCTTCACCGCCGTCGATCGCCCGCGCCGATTTCGTCGCCGGCACCACTGTTGTGAGCCTCTTGTTCTTATATTCTTTCTAAAAGAAAAAAAATTCTTACTTGTATGATTTAGATCAATTGTTACCTTGGTTGCGATTATGATCACATTTTCTTACTTTTATTATTATTTGTTATTATATAGTGCGATGGTTTTGGTATCCGCCTCTGTCGGCCCTCGTCCTGTATATGATTCGGATGTGGTATATATTATCTTTTATAACTATTTGGTTCATTTATTGTTTATGACAATTATGCCGACCAACGTGACATAGATTTTTTTATCTAGGAGGTATGTGAACCGGAAATTCCAATCGACCCTATTGCCGAGAGGTTAAATTTAGTTGAAGAAGAAAACAATTACTTGAAGGAAAAAATAAAAGAAATTAAGGAGGAGAAGATGATATTGGAGTTGCATGTTGCGGATGTCGTCGATGATCATAAGATCAAGATGGATGCAATGCGCTTGAAGATTAGAAAGATTAGAAAATATGCCATTCATACCGAGGCTTGGTATCATTATGCCGTTGGATCAATTGTTACCTTGGTTGTGATTATGATCGCATTTGTTGTTGCATTGAAATGTTTTACATAGTTTCAATGTATGGTTTAATTAGATGCTCTGGAGAGCTATATGTTGTTCAATGAGAACTATGCATGTACTTTGGTTTTAATGTGATGATGAACTTCTATTAATTTGGTCACTTATCTATTCATGATGTTCTGTAATGGTTTTTGACACACTTAATTATATATAATGCACGCAGATGAACCGGCAATGGATGTACGGTGACAGACGCACCTCTGAGTACATTAAGGGCGTGCATAATTTTCTCGAAGTGGCTGAGGCAAACAAGCAGAATGGTTTTATGTGTTATCCATGCCCCATATGTGGGAATACGAAGTCTTACTCTGACCGGGAAATCCTTCACAGCCACCTGCTTTATAAGGGTTTCATGCCACACTATAATGTTTGGACCAAGCACGGAGAAATAGGGGTTATGATGGAAGACAGCGAAGAAGAAGAGGCTGATGACAACTATGTGCCCCCTGAATACGGTGATGCTGCAACGAGGGAAGCTGAAGATCAAGAGGAACCAGACGATGTGCCCGGTGATGATCTCCACCGGGTCATTGTTGATGCAAAGAGACAGTGCGAAAGTGAAAAGGAGAAGCTGAAGTTCGATCGCATGTTAGAGGATCACAAAAAGGATTGTACCCCAATTGCGAAGATGGCAACACAAAGCTCGATACCGTACTGGAATTGCTGCAGTGGAAGGCAGAGAATGGTGTGCCTGACAAAGGATTTGAGAAGCTACTGAAAATATTGAAGAAGAAGCTTCCAAAGGATAACGAATTGCCCGACAGTACGTACACAGCAAAGAAGGTCGTATGCCCTCTAGGATTGGAGGTGCAGAAGATACATGCATGCCCTAATGACTGCATCCTCTACCGCGGTGCATACGAGGATTTGAACGCATGCCCGGTATGCAGTGCATTGCGGTATAAGATCAGACGAGATGACCCTGGTGATGTTGACGGCGAGCCCCCCAGGAAGAGGGTTCCTACCAAGGTGATGTGCTATGCTCCTATAATACCATGGTTGAAACGTCTTTTCAGAAACAAAGAGCATGCCAAGTTGATGCGATGGCATAGAGAGGACCGTAAGAAAGACGGGAAGTTGAGAGCACCCGCTGACGGGTCGCAGTGGAGACAAATTGAGAGAAAGTACTGGGAGGAGTTTGCAGGTGACGCAAGGAACGTATGGTTTGGTTTAAGCGCGGATGGCATTAATCCTTTTGGGGAGCAGAGCAGCAATCACAGCACCTGGCCCATGACTCTATGTATCTATAACCTTCCTCCTTGGTTGTGCATGAAGCGGAAGTTCATTATGATGCCAGTTCTCATCCAAGGCCCTAAGCAACCCGGCAATGACATTTATGTGTACCTAAGGCCATTAGTTGAAGAACTTTTACAGCTATGGAATGGAAACGGTGTACGTGTGTGGGATGAGCACAGACAGGAGGAATTTGACATGGATGCGTTGCTGTTTGTAACCATCAATGATTGGCCTGCTCTCAGTAACATTTTAGGACAAACAAACAAGGGATACCACGCATGCACGCACTGTTTAGCTGACACCGAAAGTATATACCTGGACAAATGCAGGAAGAATGTGTACCTGGGGCATCGTCGATTTCTTCCGACCAACCATCAGTGTCGAAAGAAAGGCAAGCATTTCAAAGTCGAGGCAGATCACCGAAAGAAGCCCGCCATGCGTACCGGTGATCACTTACTTGCTATGGTCAATGATTTACACGTAATCTTTGGAAAGGGTCCCGACGGACTATCTGTTCCGAATGAGGCTGAGGGACGAGCACCCATGTGGAAGAAGAAATCTATATTTTGGGACCTACCCTACTAGAAAGACCTAGAGGTTCGCTCTTCAATCGACGTGATGCACGTGATGAAGAACCTTTGCGTGAACCTGCTAGGCTTCTTGGGCATGTATGGGAAGACAAAAGATACACCGGAGGCATGGGAGGACATGCAGTGTTTGCACGAAAAAGACGACATGCCTCCAAAGCAGTATGAAGGTCCTGCCAGCTATGCTCTTACCAAAGAAGAGAAGAAAATCTTCTTTGAATGCCTGCTCAGTATGAAGGTCCTGTTTGGCTTCTCATCGAATATAAAGGGAATAATAAATATGGTAGAGAAAAAGTTCCAGAACCTAAAGTCTCATGACTGCCATGTGATTATGACGCAACTGCTTCCGGTTGCATTGAGGGGGCTTCTACCGGAAAACGTTTGATTAGCCATTGTGAAGCTATCACTACTACAGGATGCTGCTAACGCGACACTACGATCAGAGACCCTTCGAGAAACTGTGTGCGATGCCATAATCGCAAACGGTGCTGTATGAAAACCGTCAGAAATGTGTAAAACGTTTGCGATGACGGATGCATCAAACACGGTTCAGGTTTTAGTCGCGTGTGCGTTGAAGGGCATACGGTTCAGTTCAATGAACTGTTTGCGATGAGGAGGAATAAAAGAAACGGGCAGCTAGATGGAGGCGTGTGCGATACACATCATATGGTTCACTCGGATGAACTGTTTCTGATTAGGCAACACAAAAGAAACGGTCAGCCAGATCAAAGGTGTGTGCGATGTACAGCATACGGTTCACTCGGATGAACTGTTTGTGATTAGGCAAGAGAACAGAAATGGTTCAATATAACAAGATGTGTGTGATACGCGGCAAACAGGTCTGTAATCAGAAATGTGTGCGAAGACTGATAATAACACAGACGATTGCTTCTAATAAGACGTATGTGATATGCTCTGTCTACACAACATCTATTGGCCATTGTGGGATGGGCGGTCATCCGGATACGCCATAAGGATGCGAAGAGGCATTCCTATCAGCAAGGACTAGCTGTTCTACCAGTAGCTTATGTAAGAAAACTATCAAGTTAAGTGTGCTCAGGCTGGAGCAGCCATCGGATGGGTGACTGGATGGGAAGTTGTGTCGATGTTAAATTAGGTGATGGGATGGGTCATTTCGGTCAAATGACCAAAATGCCCCATTCCCTCAGCTAATTTAACCTCGAGGTCCTTGTTTTTTATTTATTTTTTATTTTTTAACACATGTTAAAGAAGGTCTACCGCATTACTTTTTGACAATGTGCGATACGTGGCATACTGTTGATCCATCCGACCTATTTGTGATGGAATAGGCCGTGTGTGTTGTGGGCAAACGCTTGCTAGTATTCAACCGTTTGGGATTGATGAATTCACCACCGACGGGATCCCTAGTGTGGTCCGTGTTCATCTGATCATCATCTACTTCTTGTGCTAGCTCGATGCTAAGTTTCCATTGATTGATGGCGTTTTATGAACACGCCACCATTTCCCGCCATTTCCTCACCTGTTTCCCGTCACCCTGCTATATTGCGCATAGGGGGCGCGTGACGCACGGAGGCGACAAGCGCAGCCTGTAGCACATCCACCTTTTCCAAGCATGCCAACCCACCAAAGCGCCGCCTCTGCCATCAACCTCGTCGACGAGGAAAACAAGCAGGCGCCACAGCCCGTCGAGGCCGAGGCGCTCCCCGGCAATGCGATGGATGATGCTGTGATGCGCGTCATTGCCAGGGTTGAGCAGACCTTTGGCGCATGGCGCTTGAGCGCCGCGGATCAAGATAGGCATGTCAGCGCCGACAGGCTGCAGCTCGCCGCACAACATGATCGATGGTGCGCCGCAGAGCAAGCTAGGCGCGTCCGCGCCGATAGGCTGCGGCTCGCCACACGACGAGACCATTGGAGCGCCGCAGAGCGAGAGGCGCGGTGCGCCGCACAGCAAGAGCAGATCCATCGGCGCTTGCCTGCTGTCGACATGGCGTCGCAGCTGGGTACATGTCCCGTCAGTACCTCCATTCCTCGCCAGGAGTGGGCAGAGGCCCTCAGCGCCGTACTTGCACCAGATGCCGGCCACGCCGTACTTGCACCGGACGCCCGCCGCGCCATTCGCATGGGTGCCGCCGTTCGCCTTGTCCGCGGCCCACTGGATGCCAACGCGCTGGTCCGTAGGCTCGACCACCTCCTTGGCCCAGGTGTCCACCTGGGCGCAGTAGAGGAACATGGCCGTCGCATCCTCGAGCTGGTGATCTCTGATGAAATAGGCAACTTGGAGCTCGAGGTCGTGCTCCAGATGTACCGCGAGTGTGTCGACCGCTTGGACAAACGCCTGCATGAGTTTAGGCAGAGCCAAGAGCTACCCTAGGCAAGGGTTGCTGGTCATGGTCTCATGGACGCATTTTATTTTGAAAAGTTGTTTCGACGTGGATAGCTTTGTATTCACAGCAATCATAGTATTGCTTTGTTTATTGCTCTGTTTCAATGTGTGTACTTTGTTTTCCATTCTTATATGTTCTGTTTCAATGTGTGTATATACGCTTTCCATTCCCCCCCCCCCCCCCCCCCCCCCCCCCCCCCCCCCCCCCCCCCCCCCCCCCCCCCCCCCCCCCCCCCCCCCCCCCCCCCCCCCCCCCCCCCCCCCCCCCCCCCCCCCCCCCCCCCCCCCCCCCCCCCCCCCCCCCCCCCCCCCCCCCCCCCCCCCCCCCCCCCCCCCCCCCCCCCCCCCCCCCCCCCCCCCCCCCCCCCCCCCCCCCCCCCCCCCCCCCCCCCCCCCCCCCCCCCCCCCCCCCCCCCCCCCCCCCCCCCCCCCCCCCCCCCCCCCCCCCCCCCCCCCCCCCCCCCCCCCCCCCCCCCCCCCCCCCCCCCCCCCCCCCCCCCCCCCCCCCCCCCCCCCCCCCCCCCCCCCCCCCCCCCCCCCCCCCCCCCCCCCCCCCCCCCCCCCCCCCCCCCCCCCCCCCCCCCCCCCCCCCCCCCCCCCCCCCCCCCCCCCCCCCCCCCCCCCCCCCCCCCCCCCCCCCCCCCCCCCCCCCCCCCCCCCCCCCCCCCCCCCCCCCCCCCCCCCCCCCCCCCCCCCCCCCCCCCCCCCCCCCCCCCCCCCCCCCCCCCCCCCCCCCCCCCCCCCCCCCCCCCCCCCCCCCCCCCCCCCCCCCCCCCCCCCCCCCCCCCCCCCCCCCCCCCCCCCCCCCCCCCCCCCCCCCCCCCCCCCCCCCCCCCCCCCCCCCCCCCCCCCCCCCCCCCCCCCCCCCCCCCCCCCCCCCCCCCCCCCCCCCCCCCCCCCCCCCCCCCCCCCCCCCCCCCCCCCCCCCCCCCCCCCCCCCCCCCCCCCCCCCCCCCCCCCCCCCCCCCCCCCCCCCCCCCCCCCCCCCCCCCCCCCCCCCCCCCCCCCCCCCCCCCCCCCCCCCCCCCCCCCCCCCCCCCCCCCCCCCCCCCCCCCCCCCCCCCCCCCCCCCCCCCCCCCCCCCCCCCCCCCCCCCCCCCCCCCCCCCCCCCCCCCCCCCCCCCCCCCCCCCCCCCCCCCCCCCCCCCCCCCCCCCCCCCCCCCCCCCCCCCCCCCCCCCCCCCCCCCCCCCCCCCCCCCCCCCCCCCCCCCCCCCCCCCCCCCCCCCCCCCCCCCCCCCCCCCCCCCCCCCCCCCCCCCCCCCCCCCCCCCCCCCCCCCCCCCCCCCCCCCCCCCCCCCCCCCCCCCCCCCCCCCCCCCCCCCCCCCCCCCCCCCCCCCCCCCCCCCCCCCCCCCCCCCCCCCCCCCCCCCCCCCCCCCCCCCCCCCCCCCCCCCCCCCCCCCCCCCCCCCCCCCCCCCCCCCCCCCCCCCCCCCCCCCCCCCCCCCCCCCCCCCCCCCCCCCCCCCCCCCCCCCCCCCCCCCCCCCCCCCCCCCCCCCCCCCCCCCCCCCCCCCCCCCCCCCCCCCCCCCCCCCCCCCCCCCCCCCCCCCCCCCCCCCCCCCCCCCCCCCCCCCCCCCCCCCCCCCCCCCCCCCCCCCCCCCCCCCCCCCCCCCCCCCCCCCCCCCCCCCCCCCCCCCCCCCCCCCCCCCCCCCCCCCCCCCCCCCCCCCCCCCCCCCCCCCCCCCCCCCCCCCCCCCCCCCCCCCCCCCCCCCCCCCCCCCCCCCCCCCCCCCCCCCCCCCCCCCCCCCCCCCCCCCCCCCCCCCCCCCCCCCCCCCCCCCCCCCCCCCCCCCCCCCCCCCCCCCCCCCCCCCCCCCCCCCCCCCCCCCCCCCCCCCCCCCCC
This sequence comes from Thinopyrum obtusiflorum, assembly GCA_036873465.1. Lineage (NCBI taxonomy): Eukaryota > Viridiplantae > Streptophyta > Magnoliopsida > Poales > Poaceae > Thinopyrum > Thinopyrum obtusiflorum. Next base: position 62,564 of record JAAAWM010011136.1, read on the forward strand.
CCCCCCCCCCCCCCCCCCCCCCCCCCCCCCCCCCCCCCCCCCCCCCCCCCCCCCCCCCCCCCCCCCCCCCCCCCCCCCCCCCCCCCCCCCCCCCCCCCCCCCCCCCCCCCCCCCCCCCCCCCCCCCCCCCCCCCCCCCCCCCCCCCCCCCCCCCCCCCCCCCCCCCCCCCCCCCCCCCCCCCCCCCCCCCCCCCCCCCCCCCCCCCCCCCCCCCCCCCCCCCCCCCCCCCCCCCCCCCCCCGGTTAGAAAATCACTTAAATGTCTTTAAAAGGTCAAATGACCCCTGAAATTTAACAAATTTTCACATGACAGTTGTATTAGTGCACGTTAAACGTAGGAAAAAAATTAAAGGCCGTAAGAGGAAGCTATCTCCCGTTCGTCATCAAACATGCATTGTTCCCTCTCGGAACCACGAACCTTCTAGCGAGTTGCTCCGGTTTGTGAGGGGCGTGTGTCCAAACGTTCGTCAAAAATGCAATTTCTATACCACATCATCTTGGTGGCATGACATTACATCAACCAAGGTTTCATGTGTTTCTGGTCATTTTTCTATTTTTTTTGAATTAAAATGCCATGTCACTCCACGCATACGTATGCATGTGTCCATGTCGTGAGACCAATATGTTTGAAAAATCCTTCTAATTTACTGCACATGGAATTAACTCGCACACAAGTACACATATATGATTTTTCAAAACGTTTTGGTTAGGCGTTGCATGTAGATGTAGTTCAAATTTGAATTACGGTCATTAAATGGTTAGAAAATCACTTAAATGTCTTTAAAAGGTCAAATGGCCCCTAGAATTTTCCAAAATTTCACATTACAGTTGTAGTAGTGCACGTTAGACGTAGAAAAAAATTGAAGGCCGTAAGAGGAAGCTATCTCCCGTTCGTCATCAAACATGCATTGTTCTCTCTCAGAACCACGAACCTTCTAGCGAGTTGCTCCGGTTTGTGAGGGGTGTGTGTCCAAACTTTTGTCAAACCTGCCAATTTCTTTACCACATCATCTTGGTGGCATGACATTAAATCAAGCAAGGTTTCATATTTTTCTGATCATTTTTTAATTTTTTGGAATTAAAATGCCATGGCATGCACT